>VWYO01012216.1:123365-150819 GCA_013400275.1 Rhadina sibilatrix | reverse complement strand
AAAAGAAAAAAAAAGAAAAGAAAAGAAAAGAAAAGAAAAGAAAAGAAAAGAAAAGAAAAGAAAATTACCAGAGCTGAAGAAAATCCCAGTTCAAAAGAATGAGACCCCAGCAGACAAGCAAGAGATTTGACTTCTGAAAGTCATCACACCAACAAGGATTCACAAATTGCCTCACATGGAGCAGAGTACACTGTTGGAAAAGGATCTTACATCACCCATGCAAGAACTATATTAAATCAACAGCATTTGCACTGAGGCTGGAACACTAGAAGTGTCACTTTATGCTTTTGTTATTTGGTGTCCACTCTAACATCACCAATTCTCTGGTTATATCTTAAGAACAATATTTTTTATGTAAGAATTAGTTTCTCTAACAAGTATTCTGATGTAGATTCACAGAACAGTCTTGGAAGGGACCCACAAGAATCATCAAATCCAACTCTTAAATGGACTCATGCAGGGAACAAACCCACAGCCTTGGTGCTATTAGCACCATGGGCTAAACAACTGAGCTAATTTCAGGATGGAAGTAGAGTAGCACAAAATATTATGAAGGGCTATTGAAGAGCATTTTTTTTTCTTTTACTCCTTTAAACACAGAAATTAGAGCCAGATGCCAGATTAGTTGAAATTAAAAGGCTGCATATCACTTTTATATTACAAATAAAACCAGTTTATTTTTAAAAGAAAGAAGCGGCAAGTTATTCCTTGAAGACTTTGAGGAAGATTTATTGCAAATGCACAAACCAAATTCATTTAAGGCCACCACAGCTGAGATGCAGTGTATATTGTTTCATTTCTCATACAGCTAATTCTGGCAGATACTAGTAATTATCCACCCCAAACCTACACGTGTCTTTAATTATCTCTTTGTCTCTAAAGCTGATATGATTGCCAGTAATAAAACTCAAACTAAAACATTTCAGTTATATTTCTTTGTTATTATTAGGTACAACACAGTTTTCCTTTAAATCCCATGTTTAAAATACAATTCTACTCATCTTACAAGTTATTCTGAGATTTTATTTCTTATCTTGATTTTTCTCTAAAGAAAAGCTCAGCTTGGTAATCTTTTGTGAGACCAGATGCACTTTTAACACGAAAACAATAAAACGCATGGCTGATTGAAATCACTGAAAACAAAATTAAACAAAACAAGTGCAGATTGACTCAGCTGCCTTTAGCTGGGATGCTGTCACCTCTGCGTGTTGCTGCCTCATTGAGGAAATACTTGCCAGTATAACCTGGCAATAGCAGCAGAGTACACACCAGCAGCACTAGCTGTATTCTGGTAATGAGGTCATTTTTTCACAGCACTTATCTTCAAGCTGTCAACGAGGCAATGCCTGCAGCAGTGCCTTCCTTCACTGGCTTTGTGAAGGCTCTCTAGCCATCTGTGCTCTGGAGTTTTCTCATGTTCCTGTTGCAAAGACCTTAAATAATCCTACTCTCTGCACACGACTTGTCTTTCTCCTGGCGCCTTCCAGCAGTGTGTCCTTCTGTCCCTAGCAGCTGTTTGTCCGGGCGGCACTACGACAGCGCACAGTGCCGTGGGGGAGCTCTGGCAGAGGAATGCAGCAGGAAAGCAGCTCTGGCAGAGGAATGCAGCAGCAGCAAAAGCAGCTCTGGCAGAGGAATGCAGCAGGGCTGCTCCCTGCGGCAGGAAAAGGCTTCCCCGCCCCGCGGCACCCGCCCGGGCTGCGCGGGGCCGCCCCGGAGCCATCGGTCTGTGGTGCTCCCTGGAGGCGCCTGCGGGAAGTTTCGGAGAACCCTCGGCGCAAGGGAGGGTGAAACACTCCCGAGGGGCCGGCAAAACTACCAATCATTTTATGACCAGTTCTCGAGAGCTGGCTCACTTCCCAACCTGTTAGGATCACACCGTAATTCTGGTGAGTAACAGGAGCTTCGGATTTTTGATTCCTTTCTCTGATGACCTGGAACAAAAGTTTAGCCTTTAGTACAAAGAATCTGCAAGACACTTTCTCTCCCCCTCCACCACTTACAGTCAGATTGTATTTCCCACGGCTCTCCCATGGAGTTTGTCCCTTGTATTCCCGACAGTGTCAGAGGAAAAATACAGACCTTGTCTGATTCCTACTCTGAGACCCTCACGTGTCACTAACTAATGGAAAGCTATTTCTTCAGAGTCCAGCCTATCCCTCATCTGCCCTACCACACCTCCAGCTGAGATAGGAAGCATTTCTCTTATCAGTCTAAAGCAAATAATAAAAAGAGTGAAGAAATGGTCATAGTTGTACTTTTTAATGGGGAGATGGGTTAAGGGCTCTTCTCTGACTTTGTCCAGTTCCTTGAGATGATGCTTGATTTTTGCTTGACATGAGATGTAGAGCAAAATATGCAGAAAATAGACCTTTCATCTTCCAGAATGCTTTCTCTTGTGATGAAAAGAGGGATAACAAACATCCTTTGATTTTATGTCTTGGTGCTATCCATCTCCCGAATGTTTCTCTCTGGAAACATTACTATCCATAAACTGTATAGCTGTAAGGATTCCCAAATTCGAACAGTATCCTCTCACTAGGTCATAGCTAAGCTTGTCCCTGAAGCAGACAGAGTATTTTGAACATTTGATTTATCCTGGCTCAACTCATAACATTTCAGTTTGTCCTCCTTCTGCTGATGCCTGCCAAGGCTTTTCTCTTGCTTAGAACAAGGGTTTCTGTTTCTTCTCGCATTGTTACTGGCCTGCTGCTTCCCATACCTTTTGCTCTTTCACACCTCTCTAGGAAATATCTATAGCTCTGGAAAACATCTTGATTTTCTGTGACTCTCTTAACAATTTCCTTGGCAAGCTGCTCTGAGACTCCTGATCTCCCTGGGTTCTGGCTTTTGATTATTTCAGGCAGGGGATGGGAGGAATGACATTTTCTCCTCAGTTTTGCCTAGCATTTTGGAAAGAGAAAACACAAAAGAAGCATCCTTAAACAAAGCTTTTTTCATTGTTTGATGCTAGACTTTTTCCCCTGTTGACTTTCATATGTCCTTGACATTGAAAAAGGGAGAGGAAAGAAAGGGATTTAACTTCCTCTGGTTCTTTTCTGTTTCCTCAAGTACATTTCTACATGCAAATTTCATTTTTCCTGTTACCTACTGGTGTATCCTTAATGGCACAATTACTGTTAACTACTTAGAGCAGCCAATGTCCCTGCTCTGGTCTAAGCTCAGAAGACAAGCTTTTCTGACATATGTGATATGTGTCACCTGTGCACTCATCCTGTGTTACCAGAATAAACAAAATTGTGGCAAAAGCTAAGAGGATGGAAAGCAAGGACAAAGCACCAACTTCAAACTTCTGTAGACAGTTCTCAGTGTCAGTCTGCCACAAATACATTCATCACATTAAGGAGAAAGGCAATCTTTTTTGATTTACATCCATGTTTAGGTTTTGAGTTTTGAAACAGAATTGAGATTTAAGTAAGAAGGATGTAAAATTACATAGTTTTTATAAAATAAAATAAAATAAAATAAAATAAAATAAAATAAAATAAAATAAAATAAAATAATTATTCATCCATTATTCACCATGGATGTATTTTTTTTCGTAATTAAAGGTGTATAGGAAGGCTTCCCTGCCATTAGCTAGCACTAAGGTAGTTGGATTGTAGATGAATCAAAGGTCTTAAAATAGACAAATCTGACCAAAAAAAGAGAAATATTATTTTGATACCACATATGTATGCATGAGATACATCTACAGCATGAGATACAGCTACACTCTGTTCCAAGTATTTTTGTTTCCATAGGAGAAAGATCATAGGTAGAGAGCAGGATTACACAATGTAATATAGTATGATTGCAGCCCTTGACTTCAGGAGAACAGACTTCAGCCTCTTCAGGGATCTGCTTGGAGAAATATCATGTGATACTGTCCTGGAGAGAAGAGCAGTCCAGGAGAGCTGGTTGATTTTTGGGAATCACCTCTTCCAAGCTCAAGGATGGATCACCCTCATGTGCAGGAAATCAAGCACAGGCAGTTTGCTGGAGTCCTGTGTGGTTGAACGAGAACATTCTGACAAAACACAAGTATAAAAGCAAATCATAAAGGAGGTAGAAGCAAGAACAGATGAAATAGGAGGAACATAAAAACAGTCTGATCATGCAGAGATGAGCAAGACAAACACTTCTAGAGTTAAATATGGTGAGTTATGCAAAGAGCAGGGACAAAGGCTTCTACCAATTTATTGGTAGCAAAAGGAAGACATGACTAGGAGAAAAAGAGACCCACTTCTGAATGGAATAGGAGTCTGGTGACAAAGGGCATGGGATCAAGGTGCCTAATACCTTATTTGCCTTAGACAACCCTGGCTTAGCCATGAAGGAGGACCAGGTTAAGCAACATTTGATGAAATGGCATATGCATCACATACGGGACGTGATGGGATGCACCAATAGATGGAACTGGGCGAGGTTCCTGAGGACCAGAAGAAAGTACATGTCACCCCTGGAAGAAAGTAAATGTCACTCCTCTCTTAAAGAACAGTGAGAAGGTGTATCTGGGGACTTACAGCTTATTCAGATTTACCTCAGTTACTGAGAAGGTGATGGAGCAAATAAACCCATAACTGCTGCCAAACATTTTAAGGACATAAAGAGAAGAAGTTAACATGGGTTTATGAAGTGAAAACCATGCTTGACCAACCTGACACCTTTCCAGAACGAGTGGTTCTATGGGTAAGAGGACAGCAATGGATGTTGTTTGTCTTGACTTTAGTTAGGGTGGAAAGCTTGTTGAGCATGAGTCAGTAATGTACCTTTGCCCCAAAGATGCCAACAGCATCATATTCTATCTCAGGAAAAGAATCAACAAGAGATTGCCAGAGATGATTGTGCCCCTCTACCCAGCACTCATGAGGCATGTCCTGAGCACTGGCCCTCCCTGCAAAGGAGCAAATGAACATATAGGTGTGAGTCCAGTGAAAGTATGTTTATAGGTGTCTTGGGTTGTGGAGCCAGGGGTGTACATTCTATTTTCATTTGTTGAAAGCAGTTGAGGAGATGTTTTTCTTTATCTCTTGTAACTCAAGGCGGGAGAGGCCGGACGCCTTCTGATAATGGGCCATTAACACCTCCCCAGGCTATACCCTGGCATTCCATCATCCTATTGTGAGATGCATGACATCCCCCCTGGCAGTGGGAGGGGCAGGCAGTTTTCTACCTGGATAAAACTGAGACACAGGGACACAAAAGCTGCTAGCTTCACCCGATTTCCTGGGAGGAAGACTGGACCCCTTCTGACCCACTGGACCCTTCCCACCCACTAGACCCTTTCCCATTCACTGGTGTCCCGGTTTGGAAAGACAGGTATCTACCAGGGAAACTGGAGTTTCCCTGAGAATGNACAGGGTGTCAGGTTGTAGCCCTCACTCTATCAGGGTTCTCCAAAATTGTTGTTTGTTTGTTTGCTTGTTTGGTTGGGTGGTTTTGTTTTCTACTACATCTGTATTGTTAATATTCCTAGTAAAGAACTGTTATTCCTATTCCCAAAATCTTTGCCTGAAAGCCCTTGATTGCAAAATCATAATTTGGCAGGGGGTGAGGGGTTTACATTCTCCATTCTAAGGGAAACCCCAGTTTCCCTGGCAGATACCTGTCTTTCCAAACCAAGACATAGGAATATAAATGTGTGATTTTGGGGGCTGTCCTGTGTAGGTCAGGGGTTGGACTTGAGATCCTTTTGTGTCCCTTCCAGCTCAGGATATTCTACGGTCCTGTGACTAAGGGACTGGAGCATCTATCATACAAGGAGAGGCTGAGAGCTTATGCTGTTTAGCTTGTAGAAGAGAAGGCTCGGAAGGATCTTGTAAATACAGGTAAATATCCAATGAGAGGGAATAAAAATGTCATGGCCAGAATTTTGAGTGGTGTGTAGTGAAAGGACAAGAAGATGTGGGAACAAACAGAAATAATGAAATTTCAATTAGACTTAGAAAAAGGGTAGGGTGTTTGTTTGTTTGTTGTAATTGTAAGTGTGCTTGAACAATTTTAGAACCTGTTCCAATAGAGATATCATAGATTCTTAATGTTTGGAAACAATCAAAACCTGGCTGGACACTGTCTTGAGCACTCTGGTCTAGCTGGCCATGCTTTAAGCAGGTGGTTGTACCTAGAGGATCTCGAGAGATCCCATCTAACCTCATCCCATCTAACCTGGTTTGTGATTCTAAGTCTATGTCCCTGCTTTTGCAAATGAAAATTTTAAACCTTTCAGTCCATTTTAATCTTGGAAATGTAAGAGATTTCTAATACTCTCACAAAACTGAAAATTCATGGCCAGCTGAGAGTAACTAGCGAGAAAAAAGGTAGAACTGTAAAGTAAACATTCTCACCAGCACTTCCAACTGGGATATTATGCTTCTCTTTTTTTTTTTGAGAAAAATGTGAGATCTTGGCAAATGTGAGATCCTGGATGCCCTGGAAGCAGTATAAATGATATCTCTTTAGGAACACGTCATGGCAACTTATGCTAAACCCTCACAGCTGAACTAAAAGCAGTTAAAGAAAGTATGCTATATTTAATTTGTATTTTATTTTTGCAAACATATTGTTTTTAGCTGTAGGGCTTTCTTTCCCACAATATAGACCAGGCAATAAAATATTAACTGGTAAAAAAACCCAAAACAAAACAAAACAAAACAAAACAAAAACAAACAAAAAACCCGCCAAAACACAAACTAAAACAAGTTAGAATTGATTCAGGATCTCCTTAGATCTAATCTTAGTTGAAATTTAAAAATAGCATAGTAAGTATCATATTCCTTAACATTAAACCAGATTATCTTGCAAAGAATATTCAGCTCAGTTCAGTCTAGAATAGAAGACTATTTCAGCTGGAAGAGACCTACAACAGTCTTCAAGTCTTAATGTCTATATTTTTTTGAAAAATAATTAAGTCTATGTACTGATCTGATGACATTTTAATTAAAAGAATATGCAGTCTCCACAAAATAGGTATTATAATGTAGGAGGATATAGGCCCCCATTCAGACATAGAAAACAAAAAATGCTTCAATAGAGAAATATTTCTCAGTGAAGATTTCCTAGATTTTTCTGCAGGGGTATAAAAAATATTAATCACACAGAATATGAAAAACTTTCTCATGACATCCTTTCAGGATTACATTCTTCCTTTGTAAAGAAGAGCATGTAGATGCAACTTTTAGAGACCCAGCTTAGAGTGTAGATGAGGAATTTAGGGACATGGTTTAATGGTGGACTTGGCAGTGTTAGGTATATGGTTGGACTGAATGACAGTAAAGGTATTTTCCAGCTTCAGTAGTTTTATGATTTATATTTTCTTATAGCTGTGTATTGCCAGCTATTTATCATCAGTCTTGTATAAGTATTTGCACACACATTTTACATTATTCAATTAAGCAAAGAAATATAATTTAGAAACAAGGTTCAACATCTAACATATTAATTTTGATTAACTTAAGTGAGGTGCAGAGATACACTTGCAAATGTGGCCTGTGAGGAACCTGCAGCAGATGTTTTGTCACTTTCATGTTTCTGTTATGCTGCTAAGTTTGAAAAGCAAACTTTTAAAAATCGGGGAGCTAGAGTTTCTGGAAGATAATTATCTTTCTTCTGACATGAAGTAGTTCACATTTCATAAAAAATTATATACCTGTGTATGTTGCTTTAAACTGCTGTAAAGGCCTTTTCCTACAGAAAGAAGTGCAGAAAAACAAAATTGGCTCTTTTCCTCTGTGCCTGATAAGATGGAGAGGTGTGAAAAGTTTAAACGCCACAACCTTTTTGCATCACCCACGTAAATCAAACCCGAGGGTCCTGAGGGGTGGAAAGGCCCCCACAAATCTGTGCCACTCTTGGGAGATGCGCACAGCAGGATGGCCCAGCCCGCTGCGGGAATGCTCCTGCGGGGCGGGGAAGGGCCGGGAGCAGCGGCTGGAGCCACTGCAGGGCCAGGAGCAGGGCCAGGAGCAGGAGGAGCAGCAGGACCACCAGCAGCAGAAGAACCAGGAGCAGCAGCAGAACAAGGAGCAGCAGCAGAACAAGGAGCAGCAGCAGAACCAGCAGCAGCAGCAGAACCAGGAACAGCAGCANAGCAGCAGACCCACCACCACCAGCAGTAGCAGCAGGCACGGAGCGGAGCCCTCCCGCGGCCTCGGGGCGGCACTCGCGCTCCGCCGCTGTGCGCTCCCGAGGTTCGCGTCTCTGTTATTCCCACCCTGCAGGGCCATTGCCCATCAGAAACTGGTCCTGTTTTCAAAGCTGCATGTTTCTTAGAACTATCCCCGGAAAACTAATGCAAAAAAGAAAGAGCTGTGCGATATCTATGAAGTAACTCTTGTGCTTGGCTCCGGCCGAGATGGAAGTGCCAAGAGGGCGGCTTCCCCTAGTAACTCAGAATTTCTAATTCTGCTTAAGAATATTAAAATAAACATACATGCACACACACATATTACTGTTATAGTTTTGTTCAGAGATAAATCTCATGGGTCACTTTCCTTTTTATTAAAAATGCTTTTGCTCTAATCCATAGGGTTGGGGGTGGGGGGGAAGGAAATTAGCACATTATTATGCATTTTAGTTTTTTGGAAAAAACTTCTTAGGTAAGGTTTCCTAGATTTATTTTTTTTTTTTTACATTTTCTATTTGTATATGAATGTATGCTTGTATGGACACATGCATGAATGTGTGTATTTTATGTACTCTATTCATGCAATATCCAGACATCTGGTAAGATTTTTTTGAGAATTTTTCTGGGTTTAACAGATGTGACTCTTTCTTCTGTGTCAGAGTGGTTTTGTAAACATGACAGTGTTTTTTTATTAAAAGCTATGACTGCAAAATTACTCATCTCTATTTAAGATGCAGACAATTTTTCTTGAAGAATAATTGATTTGGCAGGTAATATTTAATATGAAGGAAGTAGAAATTGTGCTTTATTTGTGCATAAACTGAATCTGAATTCACAAAAATTTTGAAGTTCAAACCACTTTTGGCACATACAACTGCTGTTTTTACCATATTTTTATAATGTGATTAACAAGGAAAAGTGTTCTTTCCTCAGTATTACTTGCAGAGGATGGGCCTTTTTTAATATGAATTTAGGCAGAATGAAGTACTTCAAATTCTTCAATAAGATTTATTAAGATTTTCATTTAAAATATCAAACAATCTTGCTGCCTCCAGAGGATGCCTTTAACCCACAAATTTTCATTTGATTACTCTCAAAGGAAGCAGTGGTCAATTTTGATCAACTGCCTTATTTTCTAAAAGTGTTTATTTTGATCTTGTTCTTTTGAGAAGATCTTTTGTGTGATGTGTGTTCTTAGTGAAAATCAATCTGTTAAATTTCTAAAGCAAAACTGTTAAGCTGTTTGCAAGAAGTCATACCTGCACACAGTAGCTGTTAGATAATAATGTTCTGTTTTACCCTGCAGAACAGTGATGGGCTGTTTGATGATTACAGATGGGATGAGGCTAAAGACTTCCTTTTACTAAGCATGAAAAACTAGCAGTAATCTTCCTCCTGAGTGCTGAGAGTCCTGATGTCTTCCTGTGGAAAATAACAGCAAACCAGTGTAGTGAAGCTGGATGGTAGCTGATCCAGGAAAGTGTATCATGATGTATTTAGGAAAGCAGGTCTAGTAACTGAAAATTAACTGGACAGGACTGTATCTAATAGTGGGGCATCTCAAAAGCAACTCAGAGCTGGCATTAGAGCCCAAAAACTTCACAAACCACAGACCAGAAGCTTTAAGCAACCTTGATGATAGACCAGGATAAGAAAGGTTGGTAAGCTATGTCCCTCAGCAAGCTCCCATGAAGTGCCAGTGCATGAATCACAGCGTGTAGAAGAGAGTTAATCATTGTATCTTCATTAATGTGTAGATGATAACATTATTAAATTTAATACATTTCAAATCAAGAGCCTTGTGTGATAGATTAATTCAGCAGTATTTTTCATAAGACTTAAGACTAAGGAAGAAGCAATGCCAGGCAACCAAAAAAAATCTAAGGATTTTTATTCCTACCTGAACAAAAATGGCTGTGAGCAAAGAGCATACTGAATGGGAATCTGCTTGCTCAAAATGAAAAGTAATAGTAAAATATTGATCTTTTCAAACAACTCTTTCATAAATAGAATTCTATTGTATTAATAAAAAACTGGAATATTACTTTTGAAACAAAAGAGTGTCAATTAAACAAATGCTAAAAATTAAAATCAGGAGAACAGAGGCATGGTCAGACAAAGGGGTATTCAGGAAATTCTAGGAGGTGATGTGCTCAAAATAGTCCTTATCTCTGTCTCCTGAAGGCAATAAGAGAGAATGTTGTGGAAAAGATTGTTATTAAAAAGGAATAATTTCCACACTTTTTGAAGGCAATATCTGACATCTGTAACAGAAGGGGCTCCAACACAGCTCTTTGCTGCTGCTCTATCTGCAGCATGTCCCTCTCCAACAACATGCTCCACAGAAGTCTCTAAACAGTCCATGGCTTTCTGCAGGGATGGAGATGAAGCCTATGTTCCCTTCTCAGTTTTCTTTGAGGACTTGCTCTTCCCTGGGTAAGAGCTCTCTTCTTCATATGGGCTGTAGTTCTGTAGTTTCTAAGGGAAATTATGATAATAAGCTGAAGAATAGGCTGGGCATAGTTTTCATGTTAACAAGGATGAAAATGTTTCTGCTCAAGAGTTTTGGAATGTTGTTGCCCTGCTTCTCCTCTGGGGTGGCTTTTTTTCATAAGTGTCTTATCCAGAAGGGTCTGGACAGACTAGAAAGAAATGAAGTGCTGCTATTCTCTTGGCAACACTTGTTACAGGCATGGAGGGCAAACAAGACTCAGTCAAGCCCTCTGAGTGCTGTGTTGTCTTCCAGTTTACAAAACAGAGCAAAATATTTTTTTTTTATTTCCATTCAGTTTTATGATACAGAGAAATCTGCATAAAGTTTAATGCAAATTTTACCATTCACATTGCAGAACTCTGTTCAACAAAACACTCCATACTTCCTCAAAGCTTTATACAATTTGAGCTGTCTCTGGCTTGATTTAAATATTTACCTCTTGAAGGTTCAGCTTTATTTAATCCTACGCTTATTAATGCATCTTTGAGCTAATACATCTTTCCTATTGTTTTAGTTAAAGTCTTGGTATCTTCCACTATTGTAAACACTTTTGTTGTGCAATGTCTGAATATTTCCACTTATTTTGTGCAGAGAGCCTGAATTAAAGGACAGGGGCAGGAGAATTTTATGACCAGATAGCAAGCCAGGGAAAATGCAGGAGAGCAAGCACCATGAGCCATGAATGAGGATTTCATGCAGAAACTGAAGATTTTGAAAATGTTAAATTCTTCACATTTGACAGCTACTTGAACATGTAGCATTAATCTTAAGTACAGATCACAGCTTTTCTAAGTATTGCAGCAGAGAGCTGATATCCAGAAGAGCAGAGTTTTGTGTCAAAAGTGAAGAGAACAGAGCACTTTCAGGGTGGCCAAACTCCTCCTTCACAGCGTACACAGCAGTGGTGCTCAAGCTGCAGTCTGCTTACACAAGCCTGGTTGCTTTGGTACGTCTTGGCCTTCCCAGATCTCCAGATCTCATGGATAAGGGAGTTAGAGGTTCAGTTATGAAAAGTATACTGTCTGTGACACTTGGATGGATGAACCCCCATTTACTGTTGCCAGGGTAGTCAGCAACATGACC
Source organism: Rhadina sibilatrix (assembly GCA_013400275.1). Lineage (NCBI taxonomy): Eukaryota > Metazoa > Chordata > Aves > Passeriformes > Phylloscopidae > Rhadina > Rhadina sibilatrix. The sequence continues at coordinate 139,117 of VWYO01012216.1, read as the reverse complement.
AGAGCTTTTGACTTTTTCTCATGAAGGTATTTCTGCCATTGACCCTTTAATTTGTTTTGGCCTTGGGGACAAATTCCTTTCTCTTTTTAAGTTCATGACAAAAAGGTGTTATGAAGATATGGCATTCTCTGACAAATCTCCAGCTGGAACTGGACATGTGTCTCTCCCTCAAAGGCTCAGGATCTCCAGAGGGCTCCCAAAAGAAGTAGCAGAAAGCAGCAGAATGGCTGCACCACTAGTTGTGTGATGTTACTATTTCCTAACATCAAGAAGAGAAATTCCTCTCTTATCACTATTTTTTATCAAAGTAATCTATACACAGATGTCTAGTAGCAAGAAGAAGAAGAGTGCTAGAGAACTGTGTTTGGGACAGAGACACATGCATGCATCNTCTAGTAGCAAGAAGAAGAAGAGTGCTAGAGAACTGTGCTTGGGACAGAGATATATGCATCTTTAGGCTCCTTTTTTTTTTCAAAATCTGACCCACAGAACTGAGAAAGAAAGCCAGACATGAAAATCTTGATGGGAAAACCACTTTCCCTCATACATTTCCCTCTACCAACACACTCTTGACTGCTTTCTTACACAGACTGGTGGCTAGAACCCCAGCTCTGTGCAAACATGTTTCCTTGCAGAACACAGTGGTCTCAACACTCACCTGAGTGACTGATTCTTGAGAAGAGGATTAACTCTGCAATACCACACAGCTGTGACAAGTTACAGTCATTCCAACTTGCTGAGCCAGCATACCTGCAGCATCATCTCACGTCTTCAAGCGCTGCCTTGCGGAGCGCAGGAGCCACGGTTTGCACTGGCTCTGCTAAGGCATGTGCCTCAAGGACAGCATGTTCAGCCAAGGCACCCTTAAAAACAGGCTTACAGCTAAAGGGATTTGAATTGAATCTTACCAAAGAGACAGAAGGGTATCATCAGAGATCCTGTAGCATGGGAGCATTGAAAAACTCCAGTTTTTGTGAAATGAAGCATCTGTTTCTGTTCTAGGTTGCCATTAAACTCTGCAAAAAACATTACTAGCTACCAGTTGACACAATTTTTGAGACAGAGAAAAGGAAATACTAAATAAGTTCCTTATTAAAAGTAGTATCATCCTTTTCTTTTTAAATGTGCTTTTACATTTCTAATCAAAGATTGGAACTCACTGGTTTCTGCAACACTCTTGCCAAATGACCTGGAAATATTTGCACACAAACTCAGATAAAATTTCAAGGAAGCAAGGAACCAAAATAAATGTTAAGCTTCCAACAAAACCAACACAGTTAATTTCCTTCACTGCCTCCTTATAAAGGTCGCTTTATGGGGTTTTTTTTCAGATTGGGAAAAAAAAAAAAAGTCTTTTCTAAAGTCCTAATCTGTTCAGGACCTTTTTATTGCTTCTCTAATCTGAGTGTTGTCAGCAGTTCCCTCAGCTTGGCACTATTTGTCATGTCAAGCATCTGAGGGTATGGAGACGTTCAAAATTAAAACTGCAGCTGTGCTCATTTGAAATATGACTAAAACAGCCTGCCACTACTCTCTATAGCATCGTATGTTGGCTCAACATGCCTTTTTTCTAACTTTTTGATATATATTTCTGTTTCTTTTATCCTAAGTAACAGACCATGCACATCAGGACCAATCCTGAAAACTCTCCCAGGCTGGCACAACTCCACAAGCCAGAGGTTTATGAATCACTTTTCATCTGATGGGTGCTAATTTTTCTTTGTAGGCTGCCTTCAGCATTTCCCATGAGAACTCAACAAATTTGAAAAATAATTTTCAAGAATATTGCAAAAGAAACACAAACAGAAAAAATAATTTCACTTGCAAAATTGGGACCTCAGGCCTGTCAACTCTACCAGTCTATTTCAACCTGCATGGTTGTGGGCAAAGTACAGATTTGGGGACTTTGGCTAGAGTGCCAACGAACACAAATCTCTGCTTACCAAGTCTGTGTTAAGAAAAATAACACACAAAAAAAAGTCTTTTATAAAAACTCCTACCCCCTTCTGTTCCCAGTCTGTATTTTCCTTCCTTCTGCTCTGGATTATATGAAATCCATCAAGATTAATCCAGTGGGATGATGAGCCTCAGTCCCTCACAGGTACCTGCACCAGTCTGAGCTGCTCAGAGGATCCACAGGGTTGAACTCCCCTTCAGCATGGAATATCTCCTGCTCCAAGAGTGCATCTCTGGTCCCCAGGAGTTGCAGCTGATCAACACTTTAGTTTAACCCAGAAGGTGGTTAAACTAAAGTTTTGATCATGGGTGGGTTTTACCACTGTTGACAACACTTCTTTCAGAGTCAGCAGGAAGAAGCTGTGAACATCACAATGTAGTTCATGGTCTCCTGACACGGGTCACTATACCCCTCTGAGACATAAAACCTGCAACTTATGTCTACTAACATGCCAACAATAAATTCAGACTAAATTAGTATGTGCTGAAAATTAAAATGGTAACTTTTGGAAAAATATTGTGAAAACAGCATTGAATTGTTACCAGCTCTGATATTTATGTCATACTCTCATGCTTCCCACTGCCAAATATTTCTCATCAGAAAAATCTTTTTAACTAGTTATTTATATAAACTAGATAATTACATCTGGGGGTTTATTTAAAAAGTACTTTTGCCAATTAACAGATATCAATCTTATCTCAATTCTGGTTAATAATTTGCATTCATGTATCTTTGAATCATTAACTGAAACAAAGAGAGTAGAACTAATATTTTCTTCCTTTTTTTTTCAAACAAAAAACTCACAAAAATTAAAAACCTGGCATTTTATTTAAAAAGCTAAGTAACAATTATGAAGCTCTCAGTCCTCTAAGCAGCAATTTGCATAACTGGCATTGAAATGGCTTTGAATATGTAAGGCATTGAGTCAAAGCCAATGGCTTCCAATGCTGTTGAGAAGTTCATGTTTGTACACATGCTTTCTATCTCTCCCATGATCCTGAGATCCAGGATTGGTTAAAATAATACTTTTGAAAAAATGTGGGGATTTTCAGAAAGTCAAGGGCTTATTAAGTTTATAACAGTTTTTGAGTTGTTGTTGTCACCCACTAATGAAAAACTGCCCTTACAATTATTCTTTTTCATGAAGTCAGGAAAAAGGACTTATTCCTCAAGAAGGCAAGAGGTTTACCTACATACTAAATGGGAAGAAGTAAAGGAGAGCTCATCTATAAGGCCAGCCTTTACAAATAGTGTCTTTGTATTCACATTTACAAAGAAAATACTGCCCAGATTCATCCAAGTGTCTAATCTTCAACTAATTATCCAAATGTGTCATATCCTTCCCTGTACAGCACATAACTTCAAACAACTCTACACATACAGCTGTGAGATCTCCTCTTTTCCTCTTAAGATCTGTGTCCTGTGCAACTGCTATTTTTTAGTTCAATACATACACCATATCATGTCTTACTGCTGCTTTTAACAGTTGTCAAAGATATAAGTAAAACACACATTTTAGATGTGCTTCTGTCTGAGGGTCTAAAGTTAAATAATACCTACCCATGGAGAGACTTCACTAACAGTGCTTGTGAGCCTGTGCTTCTGATTACTGAATCTGATAATTTCCAAGAGGGTTAAGGGTAGGATTCTTGCTACCTTAAGATCATACTGTTCTTCAGCTTTGGATGAAAATTTTGGAATATGTCTGCTTTTATCTTTATCTGTATCTGACTGAATACCAGTATGAATTTTCTCAAAAAAATAGGATAATATTTTAGGACCCCAGACAAGTCTGTATTTTTACAGATTTGTGCCTGCTCAAACTCATGGTAATTCAGTAAAGTTTCTATGTGCCTTCTGGGTGCTCACCAACAAGATGAACACAGTGGTGTCTGATAGCTTCACCTCAGCAAGATCTACAAATTCAGCTGCAAGATCTAACAAAGCTGCACTTAGATGGCAGTCTCAGTTCCACTCCGAAGATTAATGCAACACAGCAGTACAGTGCACGGTGTGCATTTGTTTCTGAGGTGATAAACACAGATGCATTTCCATTCATTTCCATTTCAGTGACTACACCTGGATCTCAGTGAGCATGGCCGAGGACAGGGGCTGGTGACAATTGCTGAGGAGCAGGCACAGGGCTGGTAGCACTGTGTGTGTGCAGTCAGTGCCAGCTGCAGGTTGAGCTCTGTGAGGTGACAGCCCCAGACAAGAGGCCATGAACTGCTGATCCTTTACACAACAAATTTCATGGCTGCTGCAGCCTGGCCAGAGGACCAGACACTCAGAGACTCAGCAGGAGCCAATGACCCCCAGGCTTTTGTGGACTTGGACAGTGAGGGTATAAAAGCCCAGGGGTTCCTTTGTTCAAGGTCCCTTCTGGGAGGCACCAGCTCAAGCTGTCATTTTGTTATTTAATTGTTCTGCCATGATTAAATTATTTAATGGATCCCCATGTCTTAGGTTCTGCTCTGGGGAGCCCAGGGTCCAGCTGGTGAAGGAGACCTGTTCTGGCTGTGTGAGTGTGGGGTGGGTGGCCATGAAGGGGCCTGGGTCCCAGCTCAGGTGGTGTGGTGTGACAGTGCCTGCCAGAGTGGGTCCTGGATGGCTGGAGAGGGAAGTTTCCTTAATAGTGATGATGCCTGTAGATGGGTGGGAACTCCAAAGTATCTGGCTACCACAGTTAAGTCAAAGAAGACTTGTGACTCAGTCCTCAGCTATACTGTCTCAACTGTAAAGACACATTTATACAAGAGTTAAAAATTACCTGCTGTGCACTGCCCTTCTTTCTGGCCATATGCACACCTGGTCCTTCAGGATGTTACAGAATCAGCTGTATTTCTTTAAAAAGGCATCTATGCAGAAGAGGAGGAAGACATTGGAAAATTCTTTTAACCTTAACACGATAGTGTTTCATCCCTTGCTGTAATTAATGCTTAGGTTTGTACCATACAGTGCACAGTAAATGATATAATTTTCCTAATAACTTTTACAATTAATTGTTTTGATTAATTTCCTGATTAATTGCTTTAAATAATCATAAGCAATAATCCACTCTGTCACATCCCACTGTAGCCAGCATTTAGCAAGGTTTCTGATAAGCTGCTATTGTGGGAATACAGTTTGGGAAAATTAATGAAACTCTAAGTTTTACTAAAGCAGCTGTAATCAACCTTGGTATGCTTCAATGATCTCAGACCTAGAAGGAGGTTAACAAAGTCTTGGGAGAGAGCTATATTGCTCTCTCCCAAGAGAAACTGGCCACAAGACATGCAGAATTTATGGACCACAAGGACATTTTTCAGAGCCCTGAGATAAAAAAGAAACTAACTAGGACAATTCAGCAAATGTCCTGAAACCCAGTGTGGGTGGACTAATTAGCATGAGAAGTGAGAAATCAATAACCAGTAGAAGACAGAATACTAATTCATGAAGTAAATTATGCAATTTATAGCCAATGGACAATAATTTGTTTGCTAAAATGTGGAAATAATGAAAAATTTTGTAAGTGTGAGTGCATTTTAGGTGGAGCTATCCCCACAATGCTGAATAAAATAATGCTGACTTTCTAACCTATCAAACTGGTTGGAGAGTTTATTTCTAAAGATCTAAACGATCCTTAAGGTTCCTTTCAACCCAAACCATTTTGTGATTCCATGATATTGCACTAAAGAAATGAAAATTGGCCTGCTCTATGTTTCAGGTCCTATTCTAGATCTTAAAAAGCAAATCCTAGGATTCAAGGCTGGTCTTGCGTAATGCCTTGGTGGTACTGCACACATTTTCTTCATTGTTAGCAAAGAGTCCATGAGCTCTTAAATTATCTTTATTTGCTCAAGAAGCCTTCATCTATATTTTTATCTGTTATTTTCCATTTTAACAGGGCGAAGATAATTTTATGATAAGGGTATTTGTGGTATGAGGTTCTGTTGCAGAGCTGAGTTCTCCATCTCCTCTGTCTATTCAGCACAATAATAATAGCATTCTGCTTAAACCACACCAATATTTTCCAACTCTAGTATGGTAAAAAATCTCTACTTTTTTAAGAAGTGGATTTGGAGGCTTCCCAGGAAATATATCTGCTCTTTCTTCTTGCATCACACCTAAAATAATGGAGCTGACCGGGGAAATAATAAGAATTAATAAACTTATCTAGAATGCATGTGCTACCTACTTTCTCTCTCAGAATAACATCTGGATTTTCTAAAGCGTGCCTGGCTGTGTAACTTGCAAATAAATGCCAAAATGTATCCAAGTCAGCTGCATACTCCAAAGCATCTGCACCTTAGGGCTTGTGGGAATCCCTTGAATTATGGCAGACAGAGGGCAGGGAGCAAGAGGGGAGGGGAAGAAAGGGAAGGCAAAACCCCCAAAAGCTTGTGCTGCACTGTTAGCATGAAAGAAAAAAAATAAAACCAAAATTAGAGTAAAAATGAAGATACATTGCCTCATCCAATTAATCAGCATTGCAGAACTGCAGTCACTTATTGAAGTCACTTAATCACTTAATTTCCACATTTTAGCAAACAAATTATTGTCCATTGGCTATAAATTGCATAATTTACTTCATTAAGTCACTTCTGATACAGAAGAATCACAATTTTGTTCATCTCATCATGGATCTTTAAAATGCTATCATTCAGCATTCACACATATTTATGTGTGATAAATAAAATTTATATCTGCATATAAAATTAAGACTGAAAAATATTTCTTCCACATCTTTTTTCCTGTTGCCAGGCTTCACCTTGTCATTAGCTGTCATGGTTTTAGTTCAAAGTCAAATATACCTTTAGGGGATGAAGACCTTTTACCTTCCCTGCTAAGATCACTGACTGCCTTTATCAACAGTCCCAGGAGAACTGAGTGAAGATTTTGATTTTAAACAAATCCATTGAACTGGAATTGAACTAATTTGAATTTATAAATTCATTATGAACCAGAAAAGGCAGAAAACCTGTTATCTAAACTATCTTATCAGAGCAACAAACACAACATACTTTTCCATAAAAGCCTAAAAGAGAAGCTCTAGCAAGTCAAACCAATGGTTTAATATTCTGTCTCCAACAGTGGCAATGGGCAATACTGTGTGACACTTGAGCCATTACCTGCTGTCCATGCATCTTATACTCCCTCAGCACCTGCAATCACTGGATCAGGGATGGTCATTCTGTTACCTATACACTTACCTATTCCTGTATTAGCTAACAGCTGTGAGAGGTTACATACTTGCCTATTTCCCTCATCAGCTGTTTATAGACCTTTAATCCTCAAATTTCTCTTTAACTCTCTCTAGAGAGAAAATACCTGACCACAAAATAAATTACTAGGATCAGCCTTAGAGTTAGAAATCACATGCCCTGGCCAAGAGAATATGCAGACTAGAAGACATTTATGGTAGAAAAACTGTTCACTGCTCCTGCTGAAGCCAGGCTACAGCATAACAAGGAACATGAGGCCAAAAGGAGAGCACTAAACCGTGACAGAGAAATCCTGTGGCTGCACTCCATGTCCCTGAGACATTTCATGCACCTACCACAAGACAATTAAATAAAAGACTGAAACAATTCTGGAGAAAATATCAGGAGCCCCCTTACAGTTGTGGCACTTAGCTTCTGTAGATGGCAACTAAGTCTACTCAGAAACAGAAAGCAAACATGAAGCCTCACTGCAGTTTCTGACAAAAAAAAAGAGAGAGATGATTTCAGGGGGGAAAAAACCCCAAACAACCCCAGCTAAACCCTCAAAACAGTTACCTTTCCCCAAAAGCCTCCTTAAGGTCTGAAGGGAAGCTAAGAACAGTTGCAAGCCAAGACATATCTTCTAACTACTACTGTTTGCTTTCTTGAGCTGAATTTCTGTTTTGAAAAGTCGCAGGGGTAGAATAAACCAGCCTCATTTTCAGTGTTTATTCATTTGTGGTCTATGAACTGTTAGTTACCTTCACCAGTATTGCCCAATTAAAATAAGTGCTACATGAGTGTCAATGAAGACACAATCTGAAAACAAGGAGGAGGCTGGGAGCATTTCTGCAGCTGGCGTGACCACAGATATTTTGCTGGCCCTTTAAGTAAGTATACAGCTTCACTGGGGTTGAAGACATATGTTTATTACACATAAACAGAACTAGTTTGCATAAAAAAAAAAAAAATCAGTTGAAGTCTGGAAGAGTTTGGCAATGGACTAAAGGCCGGGCTCACTTTGGACACTCTCTCTAGTCACACTTTTCTTTACGTTTTTCACTTCTGAGAGGAACTGCACTTCAAATACTGGGCTGCTCTTCTCCCAGATGTCCTGCAGATCAGGCTTCTCTAATACATCCTAAAGTTAATGTCCTTTCCTCAGTCCTGGACAGAGGTTTCTCATAAAAGAAACAATGCCAGGTTCAGCACAGAGCTTTCGGTAAAGAACTAAACAAAAAAGCTGACAGTGGTTTCTGGGTTACACTTTCAGAAGGGTACATTTTGTTCTTCTTGGTGTCAGTCCAAAATAACTTCAGTCTAGAGCTTACTGGAATTCATGCTGGCTTACACCATTGGACGTGAAAGTGAACTGGTGTCAAAAGACAAATACATTTTGTTGGTGAAGAGAGAGAGTTTGAATTCAAAAAAAAACTCTCATACTCTCTGGTAAGTGGTAGCATCAGCCTTCAGTAACATCACCCACTTAAAAAAGCATGGCACTTGTGCCAGAAATATCTGGTTATTTTTATTCTATATTCTATTTCATCAGTATAACAAAGCTGAAGCATTGAATTTGATTTTAATTTGTCTGGAAAAGATCTGTCTTCTCATTTGATAAGATTTCAGTCAGGATTTTAGCAATATCTTTGTTTAAAGACGTTAACATGGCACTTACATTGATTTTTGGTTTGTTTTTAGCAAACATGGATGAAAATCTACTTTTTCTTCTGCTCTGCAGTTTTCTGTAACTCATACTGATATATGGAGACACATCATGTAAGCTCTGTAACTAATCACTGTTCTTTTGCTGACATCTTCATATTGAGCATACAGGTGTAAGAGAACAATTTCCCTACACTGACATTTGTAGTATGGAAGGTTTGCATTACCATAATGTGGAATGCAACATTGTTTGGTTTTTTTCCCCCAGGAATACACAAAGAGACATATAACAATAATTTCTCACTAACAAAAGCAGCAAAAAAGACCAGTCAATCACAAAATAATTGCTTTAAAGATGCACCTAGTGGGTTTTTTTGTTGTTGTTGTTTTTTGTTGTTGGTTTGTTTGGTTTGGGTGGGGTTTGTTTTGTTTTGGTTTTTTGGTTTGTTTGTTTTTTGTTTTGGTTTTTTTGGGGTTTGGTTTGGTTTTAATTTAGAGACAGATATTAGGAGGCTAGGATAATCTAAGGCAAACTGAGACTAAAAGATCCTAAATACACAATCCAGTATGCAATTGTCTTTTCCGGGACATGTGAATAAGATATAAAATAATGTATATTTTTGAAAAAGCTCTTTCTACTCATCACAGCAATGTAACAGCTTTATAAAACCAATGACTACAGCATATAAAGTTCTTTGTCCTCCTAATTTGAATCTTTTGTAGTTTAAAATGAGTTTCCAATAGTGAATCATTAAACTAGGGCATAAAAGCCTTGAGAACACAAAAGTTCCACTGCTCTGAAACCTTCTGCTGTTTGAGAGAAACAGATTCAAAAAGCAGTAACAGCTATGAAAGAGGGGGAAAGGTGGCATTTTTACCTGGTCAGTTGCTTACCAGAAAAGAATTAAGATCTTTATAAATCCACTTCTGATCAAATTTAAAGGAAATACGAGACACAGTGGGCACACTTTATCAAGAAACAGTATCTGAAGATAACTTCAAGGTAGCCCTGTTTCAAGCAAATATTTGGAGAAGCTGATCTCAGGGTCATATATTCATCAAATCACAGAATACCTCAAGATGGAGAAGACCCATAAGGATCACTGAGTCCAACCCCTGCTCCTCACAGGAGTACCTAAAAGTAAACCATATTACTGACAGCATTGTCCAGATGCTCCTTGAACTCTGACAGATTTGGTGCCACGACCACTTCCCCGAGGAGCCTGTGACCAAACGCCCTCTCAAGGCAAGGCCTTTTCCTAATGTCCAAGGAACTGTCCTTTCCAACCTCCAGAGTATGATCCTATAAAACCCCAGTGCCAAGAACACACTGACAGGGTCCACCATGCAAAGGCAGGATGTCTAGGACAAAGAAGGAACGACACAGAGCTACTTAGGGATTATTTTTTTCATTCTATACTCCCAAGAAAACTCTAAATGTGAAGGTGACTGGGACAGGAGAAATCAATGTACATTTAATGCTCAGTGTCTTTTCAATTGTATGGAAAACCCTCATACTTTTTACTCCAGTGGAAGAAAATCTGCATCTCCCCATCTTCTGCAATTTTTCTACACGTATGAAATTCCAAAAGAATTTGCCATTTGAATTAAAAAGGACAAAAAATATTTTACTCAGGAGCTTGTGACAACATTTTATTGTATTTTGTAGCATTCTTTCCATGACATGCCTAATACAACATTTGTAACCACTACTGAAAGGCTTGTATGAGGGCATTAACTGCACTTAGAGCCGAATTTGATAACCAATAAGCAAACAGACAGCTACAGTTCTTATTGTCTTTTCTTTTTTTAAGTGATCATTTTATGTCCAAAATAGCATCCCAAGATTAGAACAATCTTACTGTCTGTAACATTATTATGTTCTAGGTAAATATGAACATACAGTGAAAACCTCTCGATTGAGTGGAAGTCCAGAAGCAGTTTGATAGAACATTCACGTGTCTAACTACTGCACATTTTGGTAGTAACATTTGTCATAGCTAAATACAGATACATTTGTGCTTACAGATGCTTTATTTCCCTGGTTTATTTGAAAAGCATACAACCCATAAAACTAAAACTGGTATTTGTGGGATTTTTCTAAAGTATATATGTCAAAAAGAACTTTGTGGAGGCCTGGGGTCTGTTTTGCTGTTTCATTTTTTGTGTAAGTCATATCCAAGTTTTAGGCCTAAAAGTGAAATAATTTCTCTTAAGTGACAACTTAAACCAAAGTTACTTCAGTGTAGCTTTCCCTCTCAAGTATGCAAAAATCATCTTGAATACTAGCCCAATAATGCAAGATTATCCAATTACATATCCTGAGTGATTTTAATGTACTACACAGAAAATTGTCTCCACCACTCCCCCCCGCCCCCAAAAAATATCCCAAAGCAAACAACAGCTGCAGAATAAATTTGTTAACCTTCTACAAATAATTGGCATTAGTGGGACATTAGTGTTTTCTATACTTTTGAATAGTTGACCTCAAATGACTTTTATTTTGATTCTTCCTTATTCACGGATTTGTTTTCTTATCTGACTGCATCAGGACTAACTGAAATAGAACACTGTGCATTACACTGGGGAAAAAAAATAAAAAACTACACATACAGTCTTAGATACCAAGAACTTTACAAGTAATTTCTCTCCTGACACTCAAAACTTCTATCATCATCATGTCTCATCTTGAAAAAACATTTAACTTCTTTTTGTGAGACAAAGTACATGGGGGTTGAGATAGAAGCACTGAATAGCAGAAAGAATTTGTGGATTACTAGTCTGGCAAGTATACTTCAGAGCTGACACTCCATTGTGAGGGTCAGTGAAAGGTAGTTTTGCTTTGCAAATGAGAAAAAAAATCCAGTTTGTAGCTATTGAGGAACATGAGAAGATACTTAAGACACAGCAAAAAGTAAACATTTACTGGATTATTTAAAAGTATATTACTAGAACCAACAGGACATACCTTTAAACATGTATAAAGTATACATATAAATGTATAGATGTACAGTAAATATGTCCATTTATATGTAGACAGAGTAGTATGTACAACACAGAGTCTGTTGTGCTTTGGTGAGTCTAAGCAGTGAATCCTGCAGGAGTTGTCTTAAAGCAGTTTTATTGTACAACTGTGTCAACGTAGCAGGTGTGAGAACAATGTACATTAACACTAAGTAGGTAAGTCATATCCATTTACTCTTGAAATGTACAAATATAGGAAACAAAGGCCATAAATGCAATTGTACCTATACCTCCAAGACTTCCTGTTTTTCTTATTTATTTAAATATGCACAAGTCCACCTACTGGTGCTGCGTGGATTTCTTTCCTTGTCAACATGCTGACCAGGCACTCAGAACAGTATCTCTGATGCACTTCAGGACCACTTCCACTGATCCAACTCAGTGCACTCCTGACCTTGAAGTCTTCAGGTCAAAAATGAGAGGAAAAAATAAAATAAAAAACATATAAATAAAACGAACAAGCTTGTGGGCTTTATTTTCACAAGTTATTTGCCACCAATACTGTCAAAGCAGCTGAATTGTAGTGCATCCATGGGCAGGAGCATATAGCAGCTTTTGTGCACTTTGCAAAAAAATACATTAAAGAAAATCAAGTCTTTACTGGCTTGTTTTATCTGTTGCTAAAAAGATGCTGTGCTGCTTCTGAGCCCTTTCCATCAAATTCTTTTTCTTCTTTTTTTTGTCCTTCGTTTTTACTGGCCTTCTCCCTAAAAAAAAAGAAGAATAGCAATGAGTCAAATAGAGAATCCAGAAGTGATTAAAAACCCCAACAAAAACAACTCAGTGGTACAGAAAATTATCAATAGGTAATGATTACTACATGGTAATGCTGGCTAAAAAATTACTACAATGGTAATGCTGGCTAAAGAGCTTCAATCATCAGTGAAAACAGAAGTTTTCAGTGCGTTACAAAAGGAAGCAGGATCCCCGACTGTCATCACTTCTCCACAGGCACAATTTTTCTGGTATGAGTAACCATGTTGATGCAGGTTTCATTTTTGGCAGGGTAAGTTACACAAGCAACGTTATGCAAGTGCCCAAGGCCCTGAGCCAAATGAGTATGCAGACTCCTTACTCACTGGAAGCTGGATATATGCCTTAGACCCTTGTGTAAATTTGCTTGAGTGAGTAATCCTATTTAAGTCATGTCCAATACATCTGTGATTTCAATGAGAAATTAGGCATTACAGCCCAGGAACTTGGTTGGATGCCATCCTACACACTTTGGCAGAGACAGTACCACCTCTGTGAAGAGCTGTAGTTATTGCTTATTAGCACATCATGCCTAGTTCTCACAGTATATAACTGTGCAGAAACGAAAATTTAATTACGTGCTTCTACTATTGGAAGTTCACTGAAAAATAAACAAAATTAGGAAATCAATATCAATTTAGGAAAAAAAAAGTTTACATGCTTCTTGAATGAGAAAGTTTTTCCTGTTTAGCTCTATTAATAAATCAGTGCCCTTTGGTTACCTCAGCAAAGATAGCATGTCAGATACAAATGTCAGATACAAAGGCCCTCATTGAGCAGTGCATTACCTTTTAAGTATATGCTTAAATCCTATCAAGTCTAGTAGGATTTAAGGAGACGACCAAATGTTGTCGGATGTGAGAATGGTCTGGATTTTCTTGGCAGTATCATATACTAAAATATGTGATCAATGGTAAAAAAATAAGGTTATTAAACTATAGAAGCACCAACTTGATAAACTTTCAGGAGCACTTAATGAACTTCAGAAGACAGTAAAAAGAAATTCAATTAGCAGATTACATAAAAATGTGAAAATGCATTTTTCATCTACATTGTCAGTACATTATTAATTGGGAAAAATGTTTGCCAGTCTGGTTTTGTCTTACTTCCATATTGTTTCTTAATTTAAAAGGCCCAAACCAGTGCAAAGAGTTCTTCTCTATTTGATAATAATAATAAATCTGATTATAAAATAATTTTAATTTATGATTCATTAAAAATATATACATGCTTCAGGTTACACATTTGTAATACACTTTCTAGGCTACTATTCTCTAGGAATTGTTGGAGTACTTGTATCTAAAACAGGGCAGGATATTAAGGTAATGAGCACAGGAGTTTAGTCCATATTAAAAATCATAAGGGTCCTTGGAGTTTACTTCTGCTTCTCATTAAAGTCTGGCATTAAAGTTGCTATGGCATTTTGCCATTTTTAAATCTAGTTAATCCTACACAATAAATCCTCAGTTCAACCAAGCATTAATCAAAGCAGCTTTTAAGTTAAAACTCTTTAGTAACAGTGTATCTAATGACAAGGCACGCCTAATGAGGTCAGAGGGAAGGAACACTTGACAGAAAGTGGCATTACAATACAATTACAAAGTGGTTTGCATTATAAATTTTTTTTTTTACGGAATTGTACTAGTTGGTATGTTTTAAGGCATCAGAACTTGCATGAATGTATTGTTCAACACTGTATTCTAACTTGCACTTTCAATATTCTAATTTTTTTTTACCCAAATCTTTGAAATGCTTGTTAAGGAGGGGTAGATGAGGGGAAATAACATGAGAAAAGTGACAAATTCTGCTGGTCAATTGATTTTCCCAAGACCAGCAGAATCAACAGGAGCTTTACTGGAAATTTGCTACCCAGTTTGCTCAGTGATCTTACCTTCTGGGGTTTTTCACTAAACAGACCAATCAGTAAAAGAAACACAAACTTCAGTCAGTGTCTCATCTAGTTTCTCCATGACCTCCTCCAGAGAACTAGATTAATTGCTTACTATGAGTTTAAGGTAGTGAAAGATCCTATCATTTTTCCTCTAAAAAAACCATGAGTTGCACTGATAAAATGACACACAACACAGCTGGCATTGCTGTCAAAGCTTTAGAAAGTAACTTCTGTGACACAAACATCAAATCAAATTGCCAGCACACTCCCCAAATGATATCCTTAAAACAGAAACTAACAGGACTAGAGCTCAATGATTTGATATCACTGTGCAACAAGCACATTACAATGCTTCTGCTGCTCTCCAGCAATTGTCTCTGTACCTGTCTTTTTATTCCAAGAAACACCAAAGGCAAACTACCTTCTTTTACATGTGCTGTGGACTAGCTACCCATGCAGAGGCAGTATCCCTAAGCTACTGATACAGGACAATTTGTTCTTCTGTTAGGAGCTCTTTGGCTGCTCACTATATCTCAAATTGCCCTGTTGTACAGATTAGATTTCATTACTTTCAGGACAATATTAAACCACACAGAGAAAATCCAGATGATTTGGTGATGCTAAGAGTCCCAAATTCCACATGTCATTTTAACCAGAAAACTGAATGTAAAAGGTATTTCTTGGGTAACCATCAGTTCCCATATCGTTAGTAGAATGCAACAGAGACTAGAGATTAGCAAGAGAAAATTGATTATAGACTAGAGTTCAAACAAAGTATGCTGTTGGAGTCCCCATGCATGAGAACTTTTATTGAATGCAGATCTCAATTGCAGTGTTTATTTTATCAGCAGAAGCACAGTGAGCAGAAGTATCTTCTGAATATCTTGCTACAGACATCTTCTGAAGAACATGATGTTTATGATATGCAAAGTATCCTCTGAGAGGATCTGTGAGCCAAGATATCCTATTTCCCCATCTGGACAACAGTGGGACGAGGACAGCCAATGGAGGGGACTGTCCCCTGGAGCCAGGATGGCAGCAGCTACCTCAGCTCTGTATCATGGGTCAGGTGTGGACAATCCCATGTGCAGGTTGTGCACAACCTTCCCCACACCTTGCCATGCTCACTTCCTGCCCCTTTGAGCAAGAGCCCTGACCCCAAGTTTGTCTCTCCATAGGAGGCAGTAGGGCTCTGCCATGCTTGGCTCTGCTGTGCAGTTGAAAAGGAGTGGATTTTTTTAGCAGCACTGTAGTACAGTCCAGAACCTGCTGTGACAAA
>VWYO01012216.1:82181-123318 GCA_013400275.1 Rhadina sibilatrix | reverse complement strand
AAAAAAAAAAAAAGGCAATTCCTGACTGAGGGTGAGCAAAAGGACTCTGTCTCTTTAGAAGGGTTTTATCATCATCAATGAATGACAGGCTATCATATTATTGTATAGAACAGAAAGTGACAATACAAGATAATTGGAGAGGGATTTCTTACAAGGAAGAGCATGTTGTGATAGGGCAGGAAGAAATATCTTTAAACTGAAGGAGGGTTGGTTAAGATTAGATAAAAGGAAATTCTTTACTGTGAGGGTGGTGAGGCACTGGAACAGGTTGTCCAGAGAAGCTGAACACTTCAAGGGGTGGGGTAGGCACAAGGCCAAGGATGGACGAGGCTTTGGGCAGCCCAGTATAGTGGAAGGCGTCCCTGCCCATGGCAGGGGATTTGGAAGTAGATGATCTTTAAGGTCCCTTCCAACCCCAAACCATTCTATGGTTATATGAATATCTGAGATATTAAGTCTGATCCAACTACCTTATAAACCCCTCCTGATCAGAAGCAGTATCCAAGCAAGCAAACAATCCATTGCAACTGCCTAGGATCCAGAGTCAGCACTGATCTTTTAAGAGACATTACATCCTAGTGGAAGGATGCTCATCTGCTTGTCATCTGGCAGATAGCAACACACCTTGTTTCTGCTTTCCAGGTTATAGGTCTCCAGATCAGGCCTCATCTTCAATCTTTGTTTTATGACTCTGTCTTTATTTTATTTTTTTTAAAGACTTTGATGCTAGCAGCAAGGGGAGCAAATACAAATAATTCATGCTAAGAGCAGGATATCTGAGCACTGCTCAGGTTACTGTATTCTTATATTTATTTTGACTGTGCACACTAACTAGCTATTCCTTGGAAAGCATTTTTTTTTATATCTGACTGTCTAAAAACAGGCTCCTCAATTCCTTTTATCAAAGTTAGCTCTGAACATGATTCACATAATTTGTTTCATTCTCTGTAAAGTCTTTTGTATGCACTGAAATTTATAGGGCCCAAGAAAGATGTGAAATGTAGCTGAATTCAGTGTTCGACTACTTACCAAAAAAAAAAAAGCCTTGAAAGCCTAATCCATCATTCTGAATCATGCCTTTCTGCACAGGTTATTTTTGAAGAAGCAATATTGGTAGAGCCATTAATTTAAACTCTTTAATCCAATTTCTAAAAATTCTGTTTTGCAATTTGCTTTATAAATTACCAATGAGTAAGTCTTTATTTTCTAAATAACTGTTCCCAATGGGTGGTGTCTTTGCAGTGTTATTCATTAAACTTTTGCTTGAACCACTTTAGTTCTGGTAGGTAACTGGGCGACTAATATGCTATGCAATTAAATATTTACCTAACCATGTACCACATCTTTTAATGGCAACATATAGGTAATGGTCCAATAACATATAGATTATAATGCAATTATAACATGAATTCCCGAGAAAACATTATTTATGCTGACATACCCAGCAATTGGTGGGTATATTAGCATAAACATGTCTTGTACTCTTTGTACACCAAAGAGTAACAGCTACAAAAAAAACCCAAAAGCAACATTAAGCTGGATCTTGCTGGGTTATTTTTCTTCATTTTATGTTTCTTTTGTACCATTTTATCCATGTTCCTCCTAGAACTCATGCACTTGTGCTCAGTTTCCTGGTTCGTCTCGTACCCCAAGCTGAAAGTTACTTGGAAATACTGCATATTCCTTCTGGATGGATCCATCTGGTCAACTGGGCATACCTGTTACCTGGTTCAGAAGGAGCCTTTATCATCTTCTGACAGCTGCCAAGACAGCTTTCTCCAGACAGAATTTGGGCAGCACATTCCTAACACCCAGGGCAGTCCTTGCTCTCCAGAGTTAAAAGGCAGAAAGTGTATTCACAGGGACTCCCAGCCACATTTCTTGAGATTCTTGACTCAGGCAGACAGCATCAGTTCAGCATCTGAACTGTCCTTCATCTGGTGGATAAATACTGCAGCACATGCTGCTGTCCTAACAAATCCCATCCATTGGGAGTTTCAGCAGGGAAAGCACAGTATACAGCCACATGAGGGCAGCAAACTTAAAATATTTGATAAAAGGGAAAAACAAAACTACCATCTGCAGTTTTATTTCACAGTGTAATAATTTCAGCAGTCTTACTGCTGAAATCATCATATTAGAGCTATCAGAACGCTTAATACTCTCTTCCTTATTTAAAACATTTTTCTCTTCTATTGATGATTACTGAATGATAGGATTTATATGTGTGTGCTTGTTTCCCTTCTGTGGATTTTCATACACAGAACTTTCACTGCTAGCAGCAAAGGCACAGGGGAGTCCTAAGATAACAGCAGACCCTGCTAAATACACCTTTTAGTCTTTTCTTCCCTTTCACTTGTCCTTTTAGGAGCTAAATGCTGCACATTTTTACATCATGTTCCTACAGCCGTAGTTCTACCACAGACCTCATGTGTGGCAGCATTTCATCTCTGTAGGAAGGTAGGAAAGCTATTATCAAGTCATATCACTGAAGGATGGCAACATCAGGGAACTAATTACAGCAGTGGAAAGATGACAGATACTCAGTGACTAACCAGTCAGTGAGATCAACTCAAGGGAAAGATGGCAGGTCACAGAATCACAGAATAGAATCATTAAGGCTGGAAAGGTCATGTAAGATCATCAAGTCCAACCACCAATAAAGCATCACCACCATGTTTGCCACTAAATCATGTCACAATCATAGAATCACAGAAACATTTAGGTTGGAAAAGACCTCTAAGATTGAGTCCAGTCAATCACCAGCTTGTCAACTAGACCGTGGCACTAAGTGCCATGTCTACTCTTTTCCTGAACACTTGCAGAAACAGTGACTCCACCACTGCCCTGGTTTAACAACCCTTTCTGTGAATGAATTCTTTCTGATGTCCACCCTGAACCTCCCCTGGCACAGCTTGAGGCAATGTCTTCTAATCCAGTCCCTTGCTGGCTGGGAGAAGAGCCTGACCCCTACCTGGCTACAGCCTCCTTTCAGGTAGTAGCAGAGAGATCCTCCCCTTCTCCAGGGAAACACCCCCTGCTGCCTCAGCCACTCCTCAGGTCAGCTTCTGGAGGAGCCCCCTCTGGCAGGACACTGGTTATGCACGGACCCACAAATGCCTCATCACTTACTTTGCAGTTGCACCACACATCAAGCTACACATAAACACTGACTGCAAAAATCCCAAAACCGAGCAAACAAAGAATTCAGTCCAGAAATTATTCCCCAGAAATAATTTATTTCCCAGGGCTTTCAGTTAAAAATTCTGGATACTGAAACTGCCAGAGAAATGAACAAATTGTTAAGAAATCTTATAAACACACATTCAATGGAAAAAAAAAATCCTCTCTGCTACAGAGTCATCCTCTTCCTAAAGCATGATTTACAAACCAACACTGAGAAGTGGCCTACAAGAAGGGGACATACAGAGCTTTCAGAACTCTGCAAACCACAACACATGGGCATCTCTACCAATGTCACCCAGTACTGAATTCATTATAGTTTTCCTAAATTAGTTTGCAGTTGTGGATTTTTTTTTAATGCTTCAACATTTAGGCTGAAGTTGGCTGAGGTCAATATGTGCTTTAGGAGGAATATGATTTAGAAGAAATCAGCTGAAGTAAAATATCTTTTTTCTTCTTCATCTTTTTACATTTGGACAAGGAGTGAAAGACATTTGGTCTTGGATGGTGACACTGGTAAAGAAGTAAGGTTGAGCAGATGCAATAGAAAGGGTCAAGTGTCAGAAACCATTTCCTCATTTTCCCAGGTGAATTTCTGATGTCATTTGACGGAGCCTTGTGAACAGATATTTGCCTCTGAAGACACTAGAAGGGATGGAATGATCACACAGAGTACATCAGCTGCCCACAATACTGTTTCAAATCCCTAAAGACCAGATTGTATAAAGGTTGGTTAAGAAACATTTGCAAAGCACTGAAACATGGTAACAATGGATATCACAAAAAGTAAGGAATTCTTTCATCATTCTTTCTTCATTTGCAAGGCTTAAATAATGTTCAGCAAATGAGGTCTTAGAACAATTACTGAATAAGAATACAAAAAACCCATAACATAATTATAGCCATCAGCACAACAGATAAAAATAAGAAGCAAATGAAGGCACTTCAGCTTTGAAATGCCTTGAACTTGCAAGCTCACAGGTCTTCTTTTATTCTTTTTGGTGTAATACTGGTAGCTAATGGTATAAATATATATTCCCAGCCTAATAAAATTAATAATAGACTAAGAAGTGGAATTCCCTTATGCAAACACAGAGTTTGATGTTTTGCCTGTATTCTTGTCTATTTGATGTCAGCTTTCCTGATGAAATCAGAAAAATTTCTGTCTTGAGTAAATCTTGCAATTTCTACACAAATCAATACAAAAGCACTCAGTGCAAAGCTGATCTGAGTGATATCTTACTCAGCTCCTGATATCAAGAATCTAGATAGTTTATTTTCAACTTAATAATGTCACAACTTCAAGTAAATTATTGTATCTATCCCGATCACCACTCAGTGTTGCATATACCTGATGTCTGCATACACTAGACACCAGCTACTGAAAGCTAATTTAAAAGATTCAAAGACTAATTCTTCAACTAAAAGAAATCTTGAAATATCTCAAGTTCCTGCATCTAAATCCCGCTAGGTTTTTGTTTTGACATATCCATTAAGAAATTAAAGGTATTACTATTTAGGACAAAAGTAAGCAAAGTGAGGTATTCTTTTTCTCCCAATCTATTTTTCATCTGGCCTGAATACGAACAATCTAAGCAATACTAAAATCTGATGGTCTTTCCTTCTGGACAATATAGTGTCATCAGACATTGTCATCTGTTTAACAAATACTGATTCCTACACAAAGAATGGAATTTACATGTCACAGCCTATTGAAAGTTCAGTAGTTTTTTCCCTCAACTTTAGGGCAAATTAACTGGGCAATGGATCATCTTACACAGCTGAAACGCAATGCATTTCCCACAGTGCAGTTTTCCAACATATACAGTAGATGGCAGTGAGATATGAACTGAAAACTGGCTCGCACATCCAACATTCCCAGGAATATTATTTTTTATTTGTAGAAGTACATATTCATGAAAGAGAATGGAAAGTGAAAGACTAAAAATTCACAAACATACTCAGAGAAGCGCAAAAGAGTAAGCACTCTCAGAAGAAGAGGAGAAGAGGAAAACTAATAAACTCAAGGGGACATGGAAACTCTATAAAACTCTCATAGGAGACCCCATGTTTAAGTGAACATACAGATGTTCAGATGTTGGGTCCCACTGTCCTCTCAGTCACAGTTTCATGGAAACAGGTGAGTCTCCACTGCAGCCAAAATGTTTGTCTAATGTAAATTTAGCTCAGAATCAAACAATATCAGTTGCATGCAGGGTACTCACTATTCATATCTGAATCAACACTATGTCACATCAGATACTTTGCAAGCAGAGCCAAGCAAAATATTTACAATGAAAGGTTTGGGCTTGTTTGTTTTCTTTCCTTTTACAGAAAAATATAAAGCAAATTTCAAAATAATAATAAAAAAAATATTATACACTGTTAAAAGTGCGCATACACACGTAAATATATTCTAACTCTACAGGCAACAGTTATAGCTAAAAACTAATTGGTTTGAACTTCTCTAGGTTTGACTGGATACTAACCTCACTTTAAACTCCCTCTGCTCAGTATTTCAAAATGGATTCTTTATTTTTCTTCCTGTTTCCAAGTGAATTTAATTAATTTAATTTTTATCTCATCATATTGGGAATAAAAAATGAATTCTATTGAAACAGCATTTATTTGTGGTACTCCAAAGGTTTAATTTCATACTGGAGATTGCCTTTTATTCAATTAAGGGTTTCTTACAGAGAGGAAGATTATACTAAGAAGCTAATTTTTTTTTTTTGAGACATATTTTCTTCTGTGGAATACTACTTAGTCATGAAGAGTTAGTCCTTTTTTAATTCCCTTCAAGGATTCAGGTCCAGAACTGAGGAATAAATCCAGGATCTTCTTTCATTTTCTTCCTTTTTTGTAACTGCAACTGCTCAAAACTTATTCATATTATCCCTCATGCCCCTCTTTAAGTATTGCCCAGTAAATGCTATAGATGTTCAGGAAGAAAAGAGGCTAAATTAAACACCTGACAACAAACTAAAGTACAGTCCAGCAGGAAGACTCCTTCTGAATAGTAACTGAAAGTGAGTATGAATTATTACTAATAATATGAATGTATTATTTCTAATATGATGTAAAATGATTGCCTCATTCTTCTCAGGTAGTGAAGAGTGCACCAGGTGAACTGCTGACCTGCACTGCTCCCTGACACTCACTGGATTCACATTGTCAGGGTGCCCGGGGTACAGTGCCTGCAGTGGTCAGGCAGTCTCTGTTTACCCCTAACTCCACTGCTGAACACAGTGCACACCTTTCCCTTCTCCACAGACATTTGATCAGACCAATGATCCCAATTTAGCTTTGAGGATTTCCCTTTACCTGTACATCCCACACACTACAGCCACAGACCTCTCTGCAGTAATGCTAGGCCTGCATTACAAAATTCAACAGTGTTAGAGAACATCTCCAGACCCCACCTCAATTATCTGTCCTGCTCTGATCTGGGGCAGCCCTGCCCTTCCCAGAGAGGCAGCACAGGCCAGGGCTGCTCCAGCAGGCATCTCCCTGCCTTGGGAGCTCTGAGCTGAACAACTGGACCAACCTGTGCCCCTCAATGCAGTGCCAGGTAACACACCCAGCAGCTTCAGGGAACTACTACAGAGATAGTGACCATCTTCCAACTGTGGCCAGCCAAGAGTTACAGGATGTTCTGACTTACATGGCTTTGTCCCTGAAGTAGATATCTTGCTGGCTTAATGAGAAGCATTTTCCCAAGACCATGAAGCCCTAATAATTCATACCTGCATGCCTTTTCAAAGGGTGTAGATTAAATAATAAATATATAGGCAAATTAGATAAGATATGTCTCTTTAAGAATGCCTACACTTTACAATATAAAATTGAAAACATATTTTTTTGCTTAAAACTTAAGATGATGTAGTGATTACAAATGAGAATTGGGGTCAAGAGGACCTTTAATGAGATCTCTAACATAAACATGAGAAATGAAACATTAGTTCCATATGCTGTTGAGGCTACTAACTTGTTGAAGAAACTTTTCCAATCTAAATCCAAAGACAAGAGGAGATGCAGGGTCCAATACTTTGGTAATTGTTCCAGCATTTAACTGTTCTGCCACCAGAATTTCTGTCCAATTCCTAACTTGAATTTTATTATGCAGGTATTATTTCTCATTATTCCTTTCTGTCCTAGATCAGACTGTAGATAAATATTTGTTCATCATCTGAGAAGATAAACATATGACAGATTTTGTGCACCTTTCTTTAAAGTTTATTTTTTAGTCCTTGTATACAATTCTTTTTCAATTGTACCTGCAGTTTCCAACTGAAGTATCTGTTTAGTTTTCCAATATCTTCTATAAAATACAGGTCTCTGGATGTCAGAAATCTGAAACTGATTTATTTTACTTCTTCCTTATTGTCATAGTTA
The DNA here is from genome assembly GCA_013400275.1 of Rhadina sibilatrix. Taxonomy (NCBI): domain Eukaryota; kingdom Metazoa; phylum Chordata; class Aves; order Passeriformes; family Phylloscopidae; genus Rhadina; species Rhadina sibilatrix. The sequence goes on along the minus strand of VWYO01012216.1, from coordinate 115,740 downwards.
TACAGAAAGGAATTGCATTTGAAATTTTTCTCTATATATTGTAGTGGACTCAAATAATTTCCTTTGAGAAACACTGGTCTTTGAATGCCATTCCTCATCTTGCAGGTATGTTTTCCTAGTTCTATAACTCTTTCATTCTCCACAATAACTTCACATTTAACTACAAGAAAAGTAATTGTGATTGCTTTACAAAGCAACCTAAAATATATAGGCAAATTAGATAAGAGTATATTATAGGGTCCACTCTATACTATAGTTTACCATTATCCTCAGATTATTTCTTTTTCTAAGAGATGTTTATATAACTGATTAAAACAATAAGTAATGCTTACAGATACAGCTAGAGGCCATCACCACTTTTTCCTAGACATCCAAACAGAAAACGCTTGAATTTTATTTTGTGGTAAAGATAAAGAAAATTCAATAGGTCTATAAATGTCCTGAGTCTGAAAACATTCAAGTATGGTAAGCAGACCTGGACATGACTCCTGTGATGTTTCTATTAGCTTCATTTCTATGGCTGCTAATATTAATCCAAAAGGAACAAACTTTGCAGAAGCTTTCCATATATGAATGTACAGGCTTAGTCTCACAAAAAGAAATTCTACTTTTAAAGTAATTATGTTTGGTTCAACTCTGCTGATGGCATGACAAAACCAAAGAAATCCAAAACAACCTGGGCTGAACTTAACCATATGCCTGTAACACCTTTCACATCAGAAGCCACAAAAGCAAAATGGGATCCCTCAGGGCACTGACACAGAGCCCAAGTCTGTTACTTATCTTCACTGTTGAAATGGATGTCTAGGAAAAGCCATAAGAAACATAACTTGAGTGTATTTTCAGAATAAAACCAGGATTGCTGCAATTACAGGGCTTGCCCCTTTTCTGAATCCAGCTGCAGCTGCTGGGCACGATTTTGTCCGAGCTCTTCCTCAGTGCCATCGACCCAGCAGCTACTACTCACACCTTAGCAGGCAGAAGAGGCCATAAGACAACCGTCAACCCATGGAAGCAGAGTGCCATGCCTGCAGGAAGGCTCAGCTCCCCCTGTGCTGCTGGAGGCTGGATGGAGAGCTGTGCACCTGTGTGTCCCTTCTCTGGACAGCTGTGCACTCCCATGTCCCTTCCTCTGGCACAGCCACGTACCCTCACGTCTTGTTGGGGGTTGGGTTTGCTCCTTTTTACTTAAGAGAATTTTTCCCCATAAGTTGTTAGGAGACTAACTACTGGGTGCTTATGGGTGCTTGACCAAAACTAAGAGGTGGCCAGAAGTCGTGAGGGGGAGATAAGTGAGTTTTGGGGCAGGTAAAGGCCAGGGCTGGGGGCAGCTGCTCTCTCTCGCTCTCGGCATTACAGAGAGAACAGGAGGCTGCTGCTCGCTGCGGGAGGAGTTCGCTGTCACTGCTGGGTGCGGTCCTGAGGAATCTCCCACCATCGGCTCGTGTGTCCCAGAGCTCTGAGCTGCCTCCTCCTGCCCTGCTGGAGCCGGGCCAGCCCTGTCCCGCCGCCGCCTGGAGGCTTTTTACTGCTCGGTGGCCCCGCACTGCCCTGCCCTGCCCTGCCGGGACATCCCCGCCGTTCCAGCCACCGCTGGCAGAGCTTCTGATCCCATCCACCAGCCCGGGATTTTCCACCCTTCCAGCCTGGTGCTCTCGAGAGATCAGACTGCCCCGGGCTTTGTGAAACAAAGCCCCTCGGTTCTATTTATTATTAATGCTGTAGCTGTTGTTGTTTGTTTATCTTGTTATACATACTAGTAAAGAACTGTTATTCCTATCCCCATACCTCTGCCTGAAAGCCCCGTCAATTTTCTAAATTATAATAATTTGGAGGGAGGGGATTTGAATTCTCCATTTCCTAGGGAGGCCCTGCCCTTCCTTAGTAGATACCTGTCTTTCAATCCAAGACATGTCTCTTCTCCAGACAGCTGTGAACTCCCGTGTCCCTTCCTCTGGCACAGCTGTGCACTCCCGTGTCCCTTTCTCTGGCACAGCTGTGCACTCCTGTGTCCCTTCCTCTGGACAGCTGTGCACTCCCGTGTCCCTTCCACTGGCACAGCTGTGCACTCCCATGTCCCCTTCTCTGGCACAGCTGTGCACTCCCGTGTCCCTTTCTCTGGCACAGCTGTGCACTCCTGTGTCCCTTCCTCTGGACAGCTGTGCACTCCCGTGTCCCTTCCACTGGCACAGCTGTGCACTCCCATGTCCCCTTCTCTGGCACAGCTGTGCACTCCCGTGTCCCTTTCTCTGGCACAGCTGTGCACTCCTGTGTCCCTTCCTCTGGACAGCTGTGCACTCCCGTGTCCCTTCCACTGGCACAGCTGTGCACTCCCACCTCCCTTCCTCTGGCACAGCTGCAGGAACACCTACAGCAGGGCAGTGCTTGCCTCACGTACAGCAACCACCCAGAAGTGAACAAAGGCTTATCTGAACACTTTTTCACTAAACTGAAATAAGCCCATGACAATAAATTTATCCACAGGAGCTACTCACATGCTTAAATATGCTAAATAATGAGAATGCATTTCAACCCTAAGTGCATCAATGTTGAAACACATACTCAAAAGCATGTATTTTTTACATTCGGCATTGACCTGAAGAACCTAACTCAAAAAATGCCTTTTTTCCTCTTCCAGAGGTCAGATACTGATTTGTGAGGGGAATCAATCAATGCTCTGCAGCATCTCTTACAGCAGCCTAGCACTGTAGATGCTCTCAGCACCACAGCAGGCTGTCTTTCCCCTCAGATCCCCCTCACATACACAGCAGCTGGAGACACACTTGGCATCACATGATATGAGAAGCAATATAACATGGTGTCCAATGATACATGTGGAGTGGACAAATAGGTTCTCTTCTTATTCTGAGATGTATCTGCAAGAGAGACAGTACTATAACCTCTACCATCAGTCTAAACAACATATCAAAACAAAACTGAAAAACTGAAGTTTTTCTTGCATAAAACATTTTAAAGTATATATTCACTGAAAAGTCAACTGAAAGTTGAAGGAAAATGTGTGGATACTTTCTTAAGAAGAAAAGGAAAATGAATACATGAAATAAACACAGCATGTAACTGAAAGGCTACTTGCCATAAAAGGCTTTTCCTGACTGGAAGTTACAGTACAGATGTGCTTAAGAAACAGATGTACATCAAAGACTGTTGATTAGAAGCACAGAGAGAAGTAATTATCAGTTTCAGGGTTTTTTTTAAAAAGAAATTCTTTATTCTAATACCAATAAACCCTAGTATGTACAGAATGATTCCATGGGTTTAATTAACCATATGAAAAATATAAATGTATGTGCTATTCCAGCTCCACATCATCAGATTCTTATGGCTACATTGGGTGAGCTTCTAATGCATATGAGATCTTGCCTTTATTATTTTGTGATAGTATTAGCTTAAAGGCTGAAACTGTTCAAGAGGTTTTTGGGGTTTTGGTTGTTGGGTTTTGGGATTTTTTTGCTTAGAAATGCCTGATGCTAATAATTCTTTGGGCACCAGAGGTACTTCCACCAGCAGATATTGAGGCTGGCAGGCAGAGACTGGAATACATTACAGCAGCACAAACCACAATCCTTGCTAAACTGGTGGTCAGCTGCAAGCACTACACCTTATGAATAAAATCAGTAACCTGGTGTGGTGGGTGGCCACGGCATCCTTGGCAGGACGGTTGGAACTAGAGGGTCATTAAGGTCCCTCCCACTCCAAACCATTCTACGTTTATATGAAAATAAACAGAGTCAGAACACAGGTTTGAATACTGTCCTGAAACAGAAGGTTTCCTGGCATCTTTCTTGTGCCAACTGTCTTCCAAGAATGCTACCTTCCTGAGTGTCTGTTCTTTGCAAAAGATTAAGAGATGATGAAACATTTACCTGAACCCTCGACTTCACTACTTCAAATTTACAGCTGTTTTCCAAGCTGAACAATTTTTAAAGATTAGATGCATAAGTGATAAACCCCTGGAATACATGGTCCTAAAAGCCAGACATGCAAGCTGGGGTTTAACCCAACAGGCAGGTAAACACTGCACAGCCAGTTGCTCACTCCTCTTCAATGGGATGGAGGAGGAGAATTAGAAAAGAGGTAACATTCATGGTTGTGATAAAGACAATTTCATAGGACAGAAAAGGAAGGGGAAATAACAGTAACACCAACAACACCCATGATGATGATACAATAGAGAAAACAAGTGATGCACAATGCAATAGCCCAGCCAGTCCCTGAGAAGTAGCTGCTAGCCCCCAGCCAATTCCTCCTGGTTTTGTTGTTCAGCATGATGCCATATGGTCTGTAATATCCCTTTGTTCAGATGGGGTCAGCTGTCCTGGCTGTGTCCCCTCCCAGCTTCTTGTGCCCTCTCCAACTCCTTGCTGGCAGGGCAGCATGAGAAGCTGACAAGTCCCCCTGCCTTAGTACAGGCACTGTTCAGCAACAACCAGCACATGTGTGTTATCAACGTGATCCTCATCCTAAATCCGAGCACTGTACCAGCTACAAGGAAGAAAATTAACACAAATATATGATTGTGGCTACATACTTGGACTGGCTGATACTGTTTTATGTGCTGGAAGGAACTATTAATTTGGACCAAGTTCAGCTAAGTTATTATCAGCTTCTCACATTGAGGTATGACTGATCTCTACCAAACGCTAATTATTTCATCATGTTAGCAAATACTCATTTTAGGCCAGCACATTCATCACAATCTGTTCCATATGTTGATTTGAACTGTCCTGTAAGATTAATAGTGGATGACAAGCGGATCATTTAGGGTGTGACATACTTACTGAATTAGTTACAAGCATCCTCTCAACTGTTTATTTTCTCTACTGAGACAATTAAACCACTATTACAGCCAGTTTCCTTCTCTCTAACTCAGACTGGAAAGCATTTTCTTCTTCTCATTTACTGACTTCACAAAACGCCTTTCAAAATCCTGTCTGAATTTATTCTCCTTCCAGTTATGCAAAATATCTTCCAGTTTCCTTCCATGTAGTCAAATAATTACTTCTTTAACCTTTTTTCCACATACACAGGCTTTGAACATTGATTTCTGTTGTTGCTCATTTCTGTGTAAATAAACTTTAGGTAATAGCTCTTTCCTCAAACCTGATTTCAACAGGAAATGTAAAGCACTAATATACAGTTAAAAAAAAAATGTTTGCACTACAGAATAAGCATTTCTCACTGGTTTGTCTGTCAATTACTGGCCATTTAAATCTGCACAATTATGTGGATTATTAGTTAGAAACTGCCGGTGTTAAAGCTTGTCTCTTTTCAGAACTATGGAAACACCCTAGGTAAGAGCAACAGCGCAGATAAACTCTCGTATCACCATGATGAACATTCACAACTGGCATTAATCATTATTCACATGTAATTAACTAAACTAAAAAATTCTGCAACCAGCAACATAAGCATGACATCTAGAAAAAATGTTTAAAAATGCACATTAGGATGTAATATCATCATCATACCACAAGTTACAGAGTTATTTATATATTTAGATTTTTATTGATACACAGCTTTTCAAAGGAAAGTATCTTAGACATTTGAATATTTCTAGAATACTGAAAAAAACTGACCATTTTAAACTATGGATCTGCCCAACAGACAAAACACATAGGAACATTTAAGAATGATTAGTAAGGTAAGAGCAACAAATCAATTATTCATTGTCAGGAAATGTCTATTTAGATTAAGTGATCATAATATTATTTGTTTCCAACAAATACAATTCTCTGATCTTTAAACAATACATTATTTTGAAATACCTCTGATTTTATAAATTAGATGACTGATCTATTTTTGAGTATCTGTATAAACATACAAGTGAAATTTTTGTGAATCAAGACTTTCTGAGCCAAGTCTCAACTGTGAGGGGTATTTTATGATTAAGTATGAATTCCTGGAAAACATGGTTTATCATAGAAAAATTGGCAAAACTTTCATAGTATTTGCCCTAACAGGCGCCACTGTAATGGGCTGCAGATCTATGAATAGGCCAAGTACAGAAGCTAAAACTAACACTGAACAATACAGTATGTTACTAAGTGGGAAGATGGGGTTTTCTTTTTTAAAATAATAATAGATGGGATTGATTTCATCCATAATTTACATAATGAACAACTTAACTAGCCTGATCTCATCATTTCTCAAAAACATTGTTTTGATAAATGATTCTCTTCTGAAATTTCATCTGGCAATGAAATTTTGGTCATCTTTGAAGAACTGATTTATTCTCTTCTTATTCGCAAGAATTACTACTTGGAAACATAATTGAGCTTTCAAACAACAGACCAGATATAAGTTACTATCGCTAGCAGAATTTTGCTCATTCCATGCTGGCCATAAGTCTTGAACAATCACTGAAACTCAAATTTCACAAATCCTTAAAAGCCTATGTGCATAATGTTATGGGCTGCAAGAGTCAGCTGGTGGTATCAGAATACAAAAACATGAAAGTGGCTGCTCTGGGTCAACCAAGGATCCACCAAAACCACTACTGCAGCAGTAGCCCACAACTAACATGTCAGTAATAGTATAAAAGTAGGGCAAAGACATGTACTCCCTTTCACAAGAAACTTCCCTAACACAGATGAGGCCTGGCATGTCTGTGGCCATATGAAGGCACTCACTGCACAAAAGGTTGGAAACTGGTTTCTGCTGGAGAGCATTTGTCCTCATAGAACCCTTGTAAGTGAAAGCTTCAGCCTGACCTTCTGCTACTCAGGAACTTCTCTGCCACTTCATGATGCTAATCCTGCAAATCTGGTTAGGACCATGTAACTATGACATTCTGACTTAAAATTTTTCAGCTGATAATAAATTAGGACAAACTTCTTTGCACAAAAGGGACAGCTGACATTGCATGAAACTGAAAATGTATGAAATCTAGGCTTATTAAAAAAGCACGAGATATGGACTGAACTGGCAAGTCTCATGTATTGCCTGAGACATGAGAGATAATAAACAGGAAGGGAAAATGTGAACTGCTGTATGAGATTAAACTAATAGAGAGTAAAAGAAAGAATGAAAGTACAGCTCACCATAACAGTGTTTTCATGCTAAAATCGGGATATTTATTATCTTATGCCCTGAACACCAGGTCCAGTACTGACATGATAGGTCATGAATCTACTTCTTTTGCAATGCCAACCCATAGCATCATGTAGCCATCAAGATGCTGCCATTTAAAACTTGTAGCTCCAAAGTGTCTCATGCAAAAATGTGAGTCACTCCAACTCTAATTTAAATTCCTTATAAATCAGGCACATGGTGCCTGCATTTCTGTTATCTGAAGTTTACTACAATAAAAAATAATTGCATCTTTTGCATATGGCTTTCAAGTACTACAGTTTGGAAAGACTAGCCCAGGATGGTAGTTACAAAACATGAAAGCATGTGGAGACAATAATTTCTTATAAAATGAATGGTTAAGAGTCCTGTTACATGCTGACTACATCAGACAACACACTGAAGTAAGACTTCTATCACCTTTGGGAAAGAAAACAGAAAATTATTTTCACTGTGATTAAATGGGATTAAAGAAAAGAGAAAGGCATCTGTTAATATTCTGTTGTGAGGCAAGCTTATTCAGCCAACTATTGTGCTAATGCAAATGGTAACAGTTTGTTGCAGATGTGCAGTGGAATATAATGCAGCCAAATCCTCTGGGCTTTTTGAAGACGCTGGTGTGTTTAACAGCCATTATAAAAGAGAATTTTAAGCCCCGTGCCTCAACCACCAACACTGCAAATGTTCAGCTGTAAATGTTATTTTGAGGAGATTAAGACATTGACTGAGAAATCAAAGTCCAAGAGGCTAAGGGATTTCAGGCCTCTGTATTGACATTTCAAGGCAGACAATCTTTTTAGGTACTAGTCACTTATTATATTGATTTTAATTATTATTGTAGCAGAGAGACAGTGACTTTATAAAAGAGGGAGATTATATTAGGAGAGTAAGAAAGAGACACAAATGGTGTTAATGTCTCAGTTGTAAGAAAAGAGCAAGAAAAGAGCATCTTTTCTTACATACAGCAAAGTATAGCAAAGAACTACATTCTACTTTCAATGACACATCTGAAGTATACTTCAGATATTTCATTATGTATCTCACATAAGTTCTCACTAATTTTTTTTTCCTTAGTGCTCTGCATGTGTCAGAAATTTTCTCTACAATCACCCTAAATGTTCCAGTGAGGTGTACAGCTTCTCATCAGTCATCTAATCCTATAAATTGCTCTTCCCTGGTAAAGCAACAGACTAGAAATGTCAGGTGGACTAAAATGTCAGTTTCTCTAAATTACACAGAATGAAAGTACATGTTACAATCACTTCTCTTTTTTTTAATTAATAATGGAGAACCATGTAATTAATAAAAAATCATGACCTTTTTACCTCTGGAAATATGCTTGCTCTTTAAGACAGCTAATATAATAGTTTTGATTAATTTACCACTGCTTCAAATTTGAAATGGAACTATAGATAGCAGAGAATGATTGAAGTTGCAAAGGACTTTGAGTTTAAAAAGAGAGGTCATCTGGTCCAACATCTCCTGCTCAAGCAGGACCTTGCAGAGCTATTTGCCCCAAACTATGTTCAAATGGCTTTGGAACATCTCCAAGCTGGAAGACTCCACAACTTCTCTGAGCAACCTGTGCCAGCACTTGGTTGCCTCACAGTGAAAAAAGTGTTTCCTGATATTCAGAAGGAACCTCCCGTGCTTCAGTTCATTCCCATTGCCTTGTTTCCACTCTCTCTTCAGGTATTTAAACACATTAGTAAGATCCCCCTGAGCCTTCTCTCTAGGCTGAACAGCTTTGCCTCTCTCTCTCAGCTCTTCCTCACAGCAGAGACACTCCAGTCCCTTCCATCATCTCTACTTAACCCTTCACTGAACTCTCTCCAGTATGTCCATGTCTCTCTTGTACTGGGGAGCCCAGAGGTGGACACACTACTCCAGCTGTGGCCTCACCACTGCTGAGTAGAGGGGAAGGATCTCCCTCATCCCACTGGCAACATTTCTCCTAAAACAGCAAAGGACACCATTAACCTTCTAGGCTGTAAAGGCTGTAATGGCACATTGCTGGCTCAAATACAAAAATATATTGAGATTTCTTATTTAAAGATTAGATAAATATACCCCATTAGATGTCCTATTAAATACAAAGTGGTATTATCACCAAACATCAAAATTATTGGGCAGAGTGATAAAAATTATCATTATAGATTAATTACATCAATAAATTTATTTTACACAGATTGAAACAGCTTGAAAAATTGAAAGAGTGAATTATAGCATTATAATGCTATATAATGAGTAAATAGAAAAGACATACAGAGTAGAACCCCCTGTTTATTGAAGAAAAATGAAGTACAAGCATAGGAAGCAGAAGTAAACCAGGGAAGTGGGGAGAAATATAGCTGAACAGGGAGAAATGTGTCAAAAACTGAAGGAAGAAGAAAGCACACAGGTGCCCAGAAATAGTTTTGGAAAGTGCTAGAAGCCTGGTAGTCACTAGAAACCACCAATGCCATGACAGAAGAAATGCTGATGTTGACGTTTTGGTGACTTTATGTTAATTTATGTGAATTTATGTTTTGTAATCATTCACCAAATAAAGCAATTAATAATTTAATATAATGCTTTTAAAATTAAATACTGTAATTATTTTATGGAGGGCAGAAAGCTCATATCATTATGCATGTCTGCTAAGCTCAGTAATTTCAAAAATGGAGGTTTTTGCAAAGCCACAACAATTCCATGAATACTTGAAATTGTGATTTTCAATACGCAAGGTGCCTGCAGCACCTGTGTAAGAGTGGATCTATCTTTGTACAAGCATCCTGAGTGGAGAGTTGCTCCATCAAACAAGAATATCAAATCTTGTCTCAGTACAGGACTGAAAAAATTCACATGATTTGAATGGAATATTATGAAACACTATGGATTTTCTTTTTCCTCAAGGGATTTAAGAAAACATATCAAATGTTTTTTGTGGTTATGTTAGAGAGCTAAATAATAAAAGAAAAAAAAAATACCCAGAAGTAGAAATGTCCCAACAAAAATGCACAGTGTGAGCTATGTCTTCTCTCCAAACTGCATTATTTCAGTGAAAATCATTTATTTTAGTAACCAAGAATTGGAGTTCTAGGGTTATTTAGTAGCCACATCTTGACATTTAGAAAAATAGCTGTATATCAAGTATCACAATTATCCACAGTACAATAGCAATATAATCATACAAAACAAAACACAATCCATTAACCACAATTTGAAGATTTTCATATACTTCTGCAATTTCTACTTTTAGTCAGTACTGGAAGCTCCAAAATCCTGGAAGAAAGTTTGTTCTCATGGCATGATTTTGAAAGATTTTACATTCCTTTTTAATGGTGAGATAAATTAAATCATGATCAAGACTTTTTGCAATGATACAGAAAGCTAAATATTCTTGAGGTCATGGTTAGAATTCTGGGACATTTAATATCCAAAGACATTCAAAGACATATTGTGCTACCATTATTCCAAACTAATAAGTAATTCACAGGTAGCCACAACACAAAAATCTCTATCCTCCTATTCCATCCCTTGATTCAAGCCTTGCAAAAATAGGGTATTATATACTTGAAAATAAATTGTGTATATTTTCACTGATATCAAGCAACTCCAAGAATAGTGCAACAACATTTTTATTGCCAAACTGTTTCAAACTCCCATTTCTGAACCAGTCAGGGAGGACTCCCTGTGGAGTGACCATTAAGTTATTTGTCTCATTTGGGCTGATATGTGTAACTGTAACATAGAAGTATTTCACAAATTAGGACACTGCTTCTGAGGAAAAGAAGAGAATATGATTTTATGGGACTATTTGTAATCTAGTATTTTATAATCTTGAAGTTTAGTGTGGAGAAGTTTAAGACTACAAAAATCTTCCAGCATGCTCTGCAATACCATTACTCTGAGCAGGAAAGACTAATTTGATGATGAACATTTTCACAACCCCTGAGGGATTTAGAAGAGCAAGTCCATCTAGAAGTCAGGAAGGCATTTTTAAAAAGCTGAAGGGAACTTTGAACACACTCATCCCTCTGAAGGAATACTCTTAGGTAGCAAATGTTTGAAAGCGCTCAGCACTCCGTAGGGCATGATAATAACAAAACTGTTATGGAACAAATTTTTGAAAGCCTGAACAACAGCAGCTGTGTATTAAAAGAAACTTCAGTAGAGAAAGATTAAAATTATTCTAGCTGCAAGCATCTTCTGGAGTTAGGAAATACCAACAAGCCTGGAAGCACACAAACACTTTTAATTCTGTGCATGTTCACACACATTTTAGTATTAATATTATATCTAAACAGATGACTGTTGTCCCAGTCTCTCTAATGTGGGGGTGTTAGCTTTTGAGGATAACACAGTAAGCTTCATATATAAATGAAATACATTATATATATATATATATATATATACACACCAAACTTAATCAGAAAAAATCTAAGCACACACAAAATCTAGGTTCCATATCTTAGCTAAGTGTGTTGAGTGGTAGAAAAATAAGAGCAGAATAATAAACACTGGTTCTTGAGGTATAGTCACTCAGATAAAAAATGTTTCTACATTTTAATATTATATAGACAATTAGATACTCAATTTCCTGGTATTTGTTTCATCAAAATAAAGCTAGACTGTGATAAACACTGTATGAAACCTAAAGCAAGGAAGATCTAGATCAGATTTTTATTATCATTATTTTTATAAATTTGGCAGAAAAACACTCCAAAACTTCCAAACTAGGCAAAGTACCTCTTGCATTTATCTTCAGAAGTGTAAGATCACCAAAAGTACATCCTCTTTAACGGGAAAATATATTTGCTAGCAAAGATGAGATTATGGAGCTTGTTTAGTATTAACTTTTGCCAAGCATAAACAACGTTTCTCTGAGTTACTACTGACTCATATGGCTAATGGCAGTAACTATTATCACTTCATTTTCTGTAAAATGGTTTAGGCTTGAAACCTCCCACACGTGACCCTTGTGATAATTCATGACTGTTAAAAAATCAGCAAGTTCTTGCTTTCCAAATCTCATACCTGAGGTAGCACAGTGATATCACGACCCTTCAACAGCCCTTTAAAATGAGCTTTTTTGATTTTAGCTTATGCTCAGCTGAACACCATATTCACGTGAACACTGTTGTAATAGAACAACTTCAATCAACTCAGTTTTGAAGACCACAAGGAGCACATTTTAAAAGAAAGCTATGTTTTAATAGCAGAACATAAATATAACTGAAGACTGAAGTATTTTTATCTGGAGCAGGAAATTGCTATGCTTAATACAAGATTTGGAAAGTCTGACTATATCAGAACCGGGTTTATTGCAATCTCTTTTTGGACACGCAATTTCACCTATTCAAGACAAATGAAACTGCTGACAGGAACCAAGGAAGTAAATTACCAGCCATTCTTTTGCTCAGTCACAGTGCATTGCATTAGCTCATTTTTTAGAGCTTAATAGAGAATATGAATTTTTAATCTTCCCAAATTAGCATGCCAGATAGTGCACTGAAGTGTTCCTTCACTAATAACACTTGATTTTTTGCTGCTGACTAGGCTTTATGTAAATACCACGAAAACCAAATGTTTTCACACAGAAATGCATCAGAGTTTTCACATGATTACCTCAGTGAGATGCAGTGTTTTAGCAAACATTGAAAACTCTAAACCAGCACCTCTAAAAATGTTCCCTTTGGGGTTCGATGTCAGGTAAAAGTTTGACAACCACATTGAGTCAAAAATCATAAGCTGGTTGTGAGTAAAATTTAAAACCACTGGATTAAAATGGAATAATTAATTTCCAGTGCTTTTCATTTAATTTCTGGTGTTGAAACATTTAAAGTGTCCATTTTCTCCAACTTTTGCCTGCAGCTATAAAGACTGGAAAAAACAGCTAAAACATTAAAAGTGTTATTATGTGGTGGTTCCAGCAGCTGAGCTTTAAGAAATCAGGAAACTGGTGACCTGATTAACCATTAAGGTCCTCATTACTTCTCTATTCTCTAAATCATTGTAGGAAGTAATGAGGTAAAACTTTTTATAACAATTCCTGCAGTGATACATGGTAACTTTCACAGTTCAAAGAGTTCTGCTGAAGGAAGTACCTGAGTTTCCTCAAAGTGTCCACAAGTAACAATTACTCTTACAGATTTCAGGGCATTTGTACCTTTGCTTTGGCAGCTGAAGCATTGCCACACTGACAGCATTGGAGTTTTACTCCCTAAAAAAAGTGTCTTTCCAAAATCAGTAATTTTTGGTTGAGGGAGAAGAAAAAGGTTTGTACATGACACTGTTCTCAGAAGGCCTCCACTACTCTTTTGTCTCTTATTGTCTTAGAACAAGACAATTAGAAAAATTACTGTAAATGGCACAAAAGGTAAACACACCAATTCAATTGCTATTGAGATGACATGAAGCCTCTACCAATTCTAGACAATTTTCATAGCTAATCATCCAACTAGATGAAATTTTGGTTCACACAGAAAAATAACACTCCTATCAATGGATCCACACCCTTCTTTAATAACCCTGTAAGATGATACAGCGACACTGACTTGAACAACTCTCTAAAAAAGAATCATCATTTTCAGTGGTTGTTTCGAAACATGCTGCTCCCAGCTTTGAAGTGCACTCACTGATTGCAGACAGTTATTACTCCAAGGCCAACAATGCTTTTTAAACTCTCATTCTATACTCAGCTGAGGAAAGTGTATCACTTTTGAGGTTTTTTTAATTATTTCTTCTAGGACAAGCTTCTCTAAATTAGAGAGGTTCTAGAGAAATTCTCTAAATTTTAGAGATGTTCTAAAATTGGTCAATGAACTGAGAAGGACTTTAGTTATATTTTGGCTCCTATTTTACGTTCACTTCAAGGTTCTAAGATCCCATTACTTCATGGAACAAGTAATAATTACAAAATAGATTGATTTGCTTCTCATTTAAGCCAACCCAGCAATTAAACTTTGCTGGCTTTGATGGGACTTCCACTTTGGAAATGACCATCAAGAAGTTCATGCTCATCAATGGTATGAGGGATTAATAACAACTCATCTATAAAACACCACCAACCTATTCCAGATTAGCATCTCACCAAAAGATCAAGAAGGTGAATGCTTTATAAACTTGAGTCACAGTTTGAGATACTGTAAACCTATGACACTGTAATAAAAGGGGGAGAAAGTTCCCCTCCAAAGATATTTAATTTCTTTTATCTCTCTGGAAAAATAATTCAGATGTTTGGAAGAAAACTAAGAGAAAAGTAAAATATTACTATTTCACAACATACTCCACCCAAAAAAAACATTATTCTGGAAAAGACGTATGAATCAACTTTTGTTTTAGAGCTTGAAATTTGAAGAACGATTACTTATTTAATTAAAAAACTCCAGTTGGAAGAACTGTTCAGCATGTTATAAAATTTCTCTCAAAACACTATGCTGTTTTTTGAGTCATCTCTGAGTTCTGCAGAAATAATAAGTCCTCTGCTCTTTTTCCTTGCCGCAGCTGCAAGAGAAAAAATGAACTTTATCTCCCAGGATTTTTCCATTTTTATGTTGAGGGCTCATGATCCACTGGCTTCCCCTGCTCTCAAATAAGGAATTATTGCAGCCTACATTCAAGCTGGCACTGGATTGCAGACACGATTAACAAAGTCTGGAGGCAGAATAATCATGTGCTTAGTGCTGGGAATTGCAGCTGATAGTAGCTATTTATCCCACAGAGAACATACATAGAATCACCTTCAGTGACTAGGAAAACTGATTCTAACCTCACATCAGAGTGTCAGTAATTTTTATTATCACACTGACAAAATCTATAATGATCTTGAAACAACTTCCTTTTTCTTCAGACTCACCTCCCTTTATCTTGCCACAGTACTTTCTTTTAGCTAGAAACCTCCCACCAGTTATTCCAGTTGCCTAACCAGAGCAATGACCTGGAGCCTGACACAGGACTTGCTCAGTAGATATTTTTCATCTGTCAAGTTTTTATGGCCCAGAAATTTCTTCAGCCATCAGTTATCAAATACAAAGTTTTCCTGTTGTAAATACACTCAAAGAGTCCTACGCATTTATCACTCTGAGTGCTATATGGCAGAGCTGCAAACTGATTTTTAGTGCGTATCCCCTGCACAATGTTTTGCAATGTTTAACATTATCCTCTATATTTGAGCAAATTGTGGTTTTTCTCTGCAAACCCTAACAGAAGTTTTTTCATCTTCTTTAGATATTATAAGGAACAGATGGTAAATGAGGAGGTAACAAAATGATCTGGTCCATAAATTCAGAGCAAAA
The DNA here is from genome assembly GCA_013400275.1 of Rhadina sibilatrix. Classification (NCBI taxonomy): domain Eukaryota; kingdom Metazoa; phylum Chordata; class Aves; order Passeriformes; family Phylloscopidae; genus Rhadina; species Rhadina sibilatrix. Next base: position 100,372 of record VWYO01012216.1, on the reverse strand, counting down.
ATAAAAAGCCAGAATTTAACCATCTTTTTGGTAGCTTTGTTTTAGAAACCCTTTAAAGATTTTTCATGTCAAGTAGTAATAAATGTAGCAACTTCACCAGTATTGAAGGTACTATAGTATTATGCATGCAATCTAGCTTCAGGGCAGCTATACTAGATGTGATCAAAGCTGCTTGGCACTTGCCTCTAGTCAACAGCTAAGGTTTCACTGTGCAACATTAAAAGCAATGAATTAAAAGAGTTTGACAGTTTTTATAGTACTCTTTCTACTGTGCTGAACTTTCTGTATAAGTACAGTTGGCAACCCATTCAAAATGTTCAGATTTGTATCTGACAGAAAAGCAGACTAATTTAAGAGCTGGCTGCCATTTTCATCAGGAGCTACTCTAACAAGTGCCATGGTGTTAACATGGGATACTGAAGTCACTGGAAATCCCTGTGATTGTTATGTTCCATGATAGCTGAAGTAACTACGTTGGAAATGGAAGTCATGCCCCTTGTTTGAACTTCTTGAAGTTTTAAAGAAATCTGACATGATATAAAGCACCTGCTTTGTTGTCCGGCTGCTGCTGCCTTTTTCAGCTGGATACCTCTGATTTGGTACCAAGTTTGCAGAAGTCATCACACTTATGTGTATGATCAGCTCAGAACACCAAGGAATGCTCACAGGAAACCAAAAAAATTGACAAATATATGAACAGCCAAGGTAATACAGCTGTGTAAGTAGCACAGTCTTAAAATATGATCTAAAAGCTTGCTATTGTGTCTGCAATATTTCAACACAGTAATTAGATGTACAGAATTGAAGTGTCAAACTTGAAGATGCTGTGTAAGGCTGTATAAACTCATTTGAACCCCAATGGTCTTCTACCTGATTCACACTTCATAAAGGAACACAAACTGATGAACTCTCACATTAAATGGCAAAGATGATATAAGATACTAACTCAGTGGAGGACACTTTAAAACAGATTTTTGGGGCCCCTTCAAAATCTAAACAATGCAAAATAAGTATGTTTAAGATAGAGGATTTATTGCACAAAGGGGCCCTCCATTGTGTCTATCATAATTAACACTGCTTCTGTGATTGATCATTTGGTGCAGAATGTTATACTGACACAGGGAAAGTACTGAGATATCTCTGTGGTATTGTGTTGTTCTTTACATGTTACTACTCATTTTAGCCTAATTTGTTCTTAAGACTGTGCTCAGAAAATTATTTAAACCTACTCATTTTTAATGGATACAATACCATGTAATATCAATGCAGAGTGGGGATGCCCTGTTCATCATGAGCAATTATTGCTTTCTCTCACTCTTTGCTTAGGTTCCCACTCCTTTATCAAACTCTCTGCAGTATTTTGTAGTTCTTCAAAATGAATCAGGAATTCAAAGTGTTCAAGAGGAAGTTCTTTGCATTCACCTCTGAGGTGTAAAGCAAAATGTACTACATGAATAATTGGTGCCCACATTTTCCAGTCTGAAATAAAATTATCTCAAATTATCTTAGAAAGATCTAAAAATACAACAACAAGGCAAAACCAAGCAACAATTAGAAAAAAAAAGAGTAGCAGATCTGTTCCTCCATTCCCCTTCTTCTACTGCCCTTCTGCTGCATACGAGAGGTAAAGATGCAGATGTATGTAGAAGCTTTCTGTGAAGGACTTTCACTGCACAGCCTGAAAAATCAGTGCAGTAGACTCCAGCCTAGTTCTAGCACTGTTGGTCACACAAGTGAGCAGCTGGGGAGATTGCTCCTTCACATATTCCCTCTTGGCACTCCTCCTTGACTCCTCTAGCCGTCTGCTGCAAGTTAATTAAATTAAATCTGGCCTGCAGCAGAGTACTGGAAGCTGCTGCATTTATGCATCGAGCAGTGTGCCTTCCAGAGTTATCGTGAGCCTCTCTAACAATTAGATAGGAATAAATCCCACAAGAGAATGAGTCCCCCATATGCACCCATAGAGCAAAGCACAGTTCTTCATCCCAAACATAGTACCTCATGACCTGAAAACATTATATCTGCACAGCACCATGCCAGATCTAATAAATTGTGTGTCTCAGCAGGGACCATTAACTCCTGCACAGCATTATGCTGACACTTTTAAACTCTCCATTTCTTGAGCTACTTTATGCAGCATTGGCTTAAGAGTCTCTGAACTACACATCACTGTAGAATTGCACACTCTTTGTCTGATTTTAAAAGGCATTGGAAACCATTCAGTGAATCAGCATGTGTGAATAGGCTTTACCATCTCCCGTAACAAAAGCCATTAATTAGGAACCATATGTCTGTACCTTCATGATTTTTTTTCTGCCTAAAGAACCAAAGAAGAGGAAGAAGCATTTGCCCTATTTCTCAGATTCTTTCCTCTCTCCCTCTTTCCTGGATCATTAGCAGTCTCTGGCTGTAGGGTAAGAAGTAAACAACTTCTGCTGAACTTAGCCTCAACCTGTGAGGTTCAGCATTCAAAAAGATTCTCCAGAATAACAAAGCTATTATGAAGGCTAGAGATGAGACATCACAATCACAATTACAGAAGTGTAATGAGTTTCTATCTTAAGAGTCAAGCAGCTGCAATTAGCTTGTGCACACTGCTGGCCTACTGCAAGGGGGAGGGTGATCTTAGTTTGCACTGGTACTGGACAAGGAGCACTGCACCTGATGGTCACTAACACAAATGATCACTGACATCAGTGACACCAAGACTGGAGGAAACCTGGGCTGCTGTGATCACACACTGGTGGGGTTTATAGTCCTGAGGGATATAGGTCAGGCAAAGAGAAAAGTTGGGACCCTGAATTTTACAAAAGTAAAATTCCAGCTAGTCAAGGAATTGGTCAATAGGACCCCCTGGTTCTATTTCTCTCAGTCCACAGAAATCCATGGCTTCCTCCCAGGAAATTGCCCTCAGGGACAAGGGAATAGAACAGAACTGGTAGAAATTTAAGGACGCTTTCCATCAAGCACAAGAGCTCAAGTTTCCCAGGTGTAAGAAATCAGGAAAGGAAGGCAAGAGAGCAGCATGGCTGAGTCGAGACCTACTGGTCAAACTAAAGGGCAAGAAGGAAATGCACAGGCAGTGGAAGCAGGGCCAGGTATTCTGGCAAGAATATAGGCACTCTGGCTGGTTGTGTGGAGATGGAGTCAGGATGGCCAAGGTACGGCTGGACTTAAACCTGGCAAGGGACACAAAGAATAATGGGAAGGGCTTCTACAGGTACATCAGCCAGAAAAGGAAGGTCAAAGAAAGTGTACCCCCCTGATGAGCAAAACTGACAAAACTGCTAAACACAGATGATGAGAACTCTGAGGTATTCAAAAACCTTTTTGCCTCAGTCTTCACCAGCAACCTCTCTTCCCATACAAGTTGAGTGAATGGACTGGAAGATGGGGAGAGCAAAATCCATCCTACTGTATGAGAAGATCAGGTTCATGACTGCCCAAAGAACCTGAATGTACATAAGCCTATGGAGCCTGATGAGATGCATTCCAGAGTCCTGAGGGAATTGGCTGATGGAGTTGTCAAGTCCCTCTCCATGATGTTTGAAAAATCAAGGCAATCAGGTGAAATACCAGGTGATTGAAAAAAGAGAAACAATATACCCACATTTTAAAAGTGCAGGAGGCAGAACCCTGGGGAATAGACTTGTCAGCTTTACCTTTGTGCCTGAGGGTATCATGGAACAGTCAGGACATGGCCTTTGCTGTAAATACAAATACTATCTGTATAGCCTAACAGGTTTATTACTTAAGAAGAAATTTCTGTGCAAAGAAAGCCTTATTGAACCTTTAAAAACTGAGAAAGGCTGATTGCTCTCTAGTCCTGCCACACCTGAGGCAGATGCCTCTCCAGACCTGCCGTACCCAGGCTTGTGGTTTGGCAGAGGATACGCACAGAACTGTGCCTAACTGATTGATCCTAAGGGAGGAACACATAATCTCAGGCAGTGAACGTTTGCTGGTTTCTCTGCTGTGACTGAAATGGCTGACACCATAATGTACAAAAATAGCTCTTTGGTCAAGAATTAGAAATGAGTATGTATATGGCTTTTCCTCCTACAAGTGGATTGTGGTTTCAGAATGAGCAGGAGACAAAAACCAACAGGAGTTACTTCACAAGGGTATGCACAATAAAATCCATCAAGTACCTTTTACAGACAAATTCAATCTGTGCACTTGGATCAGCCACAGCTCTTTTCAGTATTTGTATTTCCATGTGGATTAGCAGCTGGCTCTCCTTCAGTATTTTTAAACAACCTTGAATTGTAGAATTGCCATGGGACCATTCTAACTCATACGCTGGTCATTTACGAGGATTTACACTCTGGTGCACTCAGTTATTCATTAAAAACAGATAACTCCCATAGGAGACACTGCATCACTCAATACTCATGCTACTTCTGAAATATGGTATACTTAAAGAAACACACATGTTAAAAGTACTTATCTGGTCTAAGATATAATAATGGTAATAAATAAATAAATTGTGCATATTACCTTTTAATGATTGGGAAAACTATGTTCATGTCTTTCCAAGGAAATAATTCCTATTACTTTAATTAAAAAGGAGGATTGAAGGATAATTTATATTCAGAAGGAAGGGAAAAATGTACTTGAGTTGGCTTTTCTGCATTGCCAGTAATTCCCTTGAAAGCCTTTAAAAATAAGTGGAGAATGTACCCTGCCAATATGATAAAACAATACATAAATTTCCACAGGCTGAATCATCCTGATAAAGGACATAGAGTTAAAACCTTATGTTCAGTATATATAGTCCATTACAAGATATGCTTTGGGCAGTGGTACTGAAGAGGAAAACTAAAACAGAAATCAAATTACAACAATGCTTTTCCACAAAAATGTTTTGCTAATGTCATGAAAGGTACCCTCTACAGGTCACTTTAGACAGATTTAATTTCAAGTCTATGCATTTTTTAATTCTGCTTCTGCTAAATTCAAGGAGACTGAAGTCCCTTAAAAGCTTTAAAATGTAATCCATCAGTTAAAAAGGCAAACCAAAACCACACTTCACTACAACAGCACCCCAAGGAAGTTTAGGTTAGTTATGTCTATCTAAGCTAATTTACAGGTTTCAATATAAGTAATGCATTTTTGCACCATATTCACGCAAACCCACAAATTTTAATAATTGTAATTGTAACCCATAGCAATATTTATCCTGACAAAAACAGCAAAATATTTTGTAGGAGCACAGTGACATAGTAACAAGATGCCTCAATTCCCATGCAAGAACCACCATCCCATTTTCAAGGAAAATACAAACCCAGACGCTGAACAGTTACCTAAATCTCAAAAGGGCTATTTTTATTAAGTGTTGATATTTTTTCAGAGCACTTAATTGTTTAACTGCTTATTTTAACTGGCCTGATTCCAAATAGATAGAAAAAGGAGGAGGATCAATCAACAGCTATGTCTTGTTCACAGAGCTTTAAGAGCCACCTCCACCTTCAAGCAATGTGCTGCAATCCAGTAGCAGCAAGGAGGAGCCATTCCTGTAAAATCTGCCTGTTGGTCCTTGATGGCTTCAGAATTGAACATAACTGCTACTCAAACTGATGTTCAAGCTCATGTGGCTTATAAAAACTATTTCTAACTACTTTTCAAATAGGAGTCAAATTGGATTGCATTTTCTCTTTGGAAAATAACTAAGGAATGGATTGATCCCAACAATATGAAAGAAAAATAACAGCAATTGTTTAAAAGTCGCAGTAAGTTTATACTTGAACTAATTTTAATGAATATGAATCAAATGCATGCAAAATACAGTTATTTGCCCAAAAAAAAGAATGCACAAGAAATATCCATGTAATTTTTTGTTTCTAAGAAGAAAGATTACAGGAAATGTGATACTTTAATGCAGAAAAGAAAAATCAGAGTTTCTTGCTTCACTTGAGTTACTTTATAGTATGCTGTCACCTGGGAGCTACACTGCCTAACTTTTACCTGCAAATCTAAGAAGCATCAGGTATAGAAGTGCTCCAATACAGGCACATGCACGCACTTCATCTGACTGCCAATGAATGCAAATGTAATGAAAATATAACTACAACTTTTCTGTGCATTTCTCTATTTTCCACTTTGAAACAAATAAAACCAACAATCTGTAAATCATCATCTCTGGAATAAGCATACGAAGAGGAATAGAACTAAGACCAAAAAAAGGGAGACTGTTTAATATCTGAGGATTGTGAGAGTAATGGCTAATCCTGGTTTTCTCACAACTGACCTGAGTTAAGCAGGAGGTTGGACTAGATGACCTTCTGTGTTCCTATCCAACCTGAAACTACTTATGATTTGATTTTTCACTTTTTTTATTGTTACCAAACAGAGGTGAAAACATTTCTGCTCTTCTTGGCAGCTGGTACAAACATAATTGACTACTGACTATAGTTCCTGCTTATGTGCCTTAATTAAAATCCATAGTCTAGTTGCAAGCACTCCCACTGAAATGAGCAGTATTCTGTGCTTCATTTTCTTCAGGGTCTAGATTTCCTTTACCATTAGTTTTCACTGGCTGCAGTCCCTTCTGAATGTGATCAGCTAAAGGGTGGAAAAGACCCACATTTTAATACTTGCAGCACAACATTCTCTGTACAAAGTAGATGTTGACAATCCAGACAAGCAGAATCTGCAGCTGACAAAGGCCTGTTTCCTGAAAAAATGTACTAACAAGCATGCCAGGCACTGAGGGTTAAGCCACACTGTAAAACAGTTCTTGTTTCCTGGAAAGCCTACAAAATACATCAGACTACTACTTTGTCCTTTCTTGCTCCCACTTCACCAAATGTGCAGAGCGGCCATTGACTAAAATACTCACAAAAATATTTCCTCATTACTATTGCTTTCCCACCCTGCTCTGTGCAGTTAAGTGTTTTTGGTGGAGTTTACTCCTTTTAAACTAATGCTGAAGTGGGTTTTCCTTCTCTCCTTCAAAAGCTTCGAGTCATGATTTGTAAACAAAAATGATGGGTTTAGTTTTCAGACAAGCTAAGGACAAGTCTTCTTGGCCAGAGTGGTCATGCAAAAAACACACCAAGGAGGAAAACCTGCTTGGTGACACCAGGATTCTCACAGAGCCAATACCCACTGAAGCTACACCTAATGCAGCTTCTACCTGTCTGGTGAGTGCAAACAAGGGCAGATTTGGTCCAATGCAACTGCAACATTAACAGAGAGCTGCAGTGGGCAATGACAGTGTAATTGTTGTATATCCTATGTCCACAGTCGTCTTTAAAATACTGGTAAGTCTTGTAAACCCTAGTTTCAGTCTTACAGTGATAAATAATATTCCAATGTCCTAAAGAACCATGCAACACTAACAATTAAAACAATCTGTTTGTAAATCTTGTCATCTTTCCCTAATGGTTTCTGGTTGCTACCATCTCTGCTCAGATCATGCTTCAACCTACAAAATTATCTTTTCTAAGTTGGATAATATTCTTTTATGTCTAACTTGACATATATATTCATGTCATGACCTAACTAGCAATGGAATGAAATCATCAATTAAAAAAAAATGTCAAAAAAATCAGACTTTTCTTTAAGATATGAAAAGTCACAGCAACTCCAAAATACTGTTTTATAGCTGCTTTTCTATAGTTCTGCTGGTCTTTCAATGTTTTCTTAGACTGCCATAGTGCATTAACTTAAAATAGAGGTACATTGTACTATGGATCTTTTAGATCCTACGCATGATTTTGAATTTAGAAGTGTGCAGCATTCAGCCAAAGACAACTAAGTGAACAAGTCAAATAAAAAACAATAAATCAAGAAATCAGCATTTTGAACTAAGCTTTTACCCTGGTTAAAACTAAACTTGAAAATACATTAAACAACAGTTAGCATTATATTCAAAACATGACACATACTTTGCATATAATTTTAACTAGAATAAAATAGGCCAAATTATGATGTTTCAGCACTACAGCAACCACAGTAAAGATTTGGTTTGCTCTTATTCCCTACACCCAGTCATTCCAGCTTTTCTCTAATTCAGAGCAGAAGTTATCAGAAATTTTGCAAAACCCAAAAAGGAAGAACAGTGTTCTTTCAGCATATACCCACAGCAGGTTCTGCCATTCAGACAAAATCATTGACTGGTCCCCAGTCCAAACACCAGTAGGATCCAGGACCCATCCAAGACCCTCAGTAGGACCAACACCTACTGGTTCAGACTGGTTCAGGTTGTTCAAGAGTTTGTCAAGTCAGGTCTTAGAAACTTCCAAGGATGATGCCTACACAGTCTACTGGACCAATCCAGCCAAATGCTTGACAGCCCTCATGGAGGAGGCAACAGTTCTTGCTGTTCCTGGATCAGCCTTTGCCACTTAAGCTATCTGTTCTTGTGGCAACATAGCACAACCAATAGGAGACAGAAAATATGGTGGTTATGTTTCCTGAGACCCGCCTAGAGAATGCCCTAGTCTTGACTCAAAGGGCAGATGGTGTTTGTAGGTATTTGGCACTGAGACAGACTACAAGTGCAATGTATAAATTAAGGTCTCAAAAGAATCCCAGCTTACAAACTTTTCAACATTGGGTACCACAGCGTAGATGTATCAAAACGCTCAAAGAATGCGATAAACTGCCTGATCACAAAGATCATTCACTGAGTTCTGGTGTTATATTTCTTTTGACTGTTTTTTATTTCACACTTATGAGGAAAAGATTCATTGTAGCTGAAAGGAACCTCATGAAATTCAACAAATTCCCTCCTGGGAAGGTCCTGATGAAACGAGCTAAATGTGAGCCAACTTTGTGCCGTAGCAGCAGCACTGCTTCCTTCAATCTGCTGAGCTGTTAATACAGCCTGACAGCAGATTAAGGGACATGATCATCCCCCCTTTATTTGACATTCATCAGACCACATCTAGAATACCATATGCAGCTTTGGGTACCCCAGTACAAGAAAAGAAAAATACTGATAGAGTTTGGCACAGCATCAGCAACATGGTTGGGACCTGAAGTGTTTACCCTGTGAAGAGAGACGGAAGGAATGGGGTTTGTTGAGCCTGGAAGGCAGAAGGCTTTGGTGAGCTAGAAGGACTTAGAGGTGCTGGTGGATGAGAGGCTGGACATGGGCCAGCAATGTGCACTTGCAGAAGTATTAGTTTGGCATAGAGTAATATTCAAATTTCAGACAGCCTGAAGAACTGCAGTCTGATGAACACTGAAATAGCAGAGAGCTGCTTTGCTTGCTTATGTAACACTTAATAAAAAATTAAATCAACCTGCAGATTCCTGGAGTGTACCAACAAAAGAGGAGCAATTAATGAGGTAAACATGAGGAACATACAAATAAGAGGTACAAATAAAATATTTATAGTAAATATATGGGAAACATAAAGAGAGCAAGATTTATCAGTCTATTGTACATTTCTGACTGCTGAATTCCTCACTGATTTTTTTTTTTAAATTGTGGTTTTCTCTCTTTTTAACTAAAGAGGAGAAAACTCCTTATCAGGAAGAGACCAGCATGGATAGAGGATGACCTGAAAAAAACAAGTCCCCTTTGTATAAGCCTCAAAGCTAAAGCCTTACTCTCAAAGTAAAATTCCTATTACAGTCAAGCCACAGGGTAACTTATTTACCATTAACAGATACACAAATGTGACATTTCCATACGGTAATAACAGTTAAATCAATAACTACTGACACTGAGAAAATATCTCTAAGTAAAAAATATGAAATCAATGTTATTCTTATGCTGGCTTCAGTAGAAAAGAAGTTAAATCAGCTTTCACTTGTATTCCAGCTTGTATCTCTGCAGCTGCAGATACTGGGAAAGTGATTAATTCATCAAAAATTGGAGTTGTACCACATCCATATGGCCAACTGGGTAGCACCTTAAAAATATGAAACCGAAATAGTTACTAGGAAAATAGAATTTAACTCTCCTTCTACTGCAAATGCTTTAAAATCTGGAAGTTACTCTGTAGTGTGGACCATAAATAGTAACTTTAAAATATGCAGAAGTAGAAAGCACATGACAAAAGCACTTTATTTGACCCTATTCTACCAAAAATATCCTTATTTCCTGTGCTCAGCTTAATCCATCACAATCTTCAATCATTTTAGCTGTATAATCCAATACTTATTCTCCACATTTGTGTGAGTTTATGTACTGAGAACATTAGGATGAAAGGATTTATTAACAGCCTCTCAACTGACATTTACAGGGGATTATGGTTCTTGAGTCTCCCAGAAGTGCTAACCTTACAGTTTTTTTCTCTTATTTCCTCAGTTTAAAAGTTCAGTTACAAAATTCCTAACATTAGGAAAACATCATATTTTTAAAGATATAGAATCTCTTCTTTAGCAACCAAAACCTGTGACCTGTAACTCCCACTATGTCACAGTGATCAAATAGGCAATAAAACATTTTGAGTGTCTAGTGGAGCAACCTGTTAACTAAAATATGATAAAGGAACAGGATCTTAGACCAGCCTTGGATATAGCACAAATTAAAAGATACTACAGGAGTTGTATACAGGGCAGCCTCTGTGGCTTCCTCACCTGCAGAGATAACCAGGTCTGGGGAAGACTTACCTACGGCACTTAAAATGCCACTAACACTCTCCCAGGAGTTTCTTAGGAGAGGGAAAGGAGTTTATACTCTGGGAGGTGTTTTCTGTGATGGCATAGAGCAGTATTAAACACTGTACTCAGTGTGAGAGTTCAAACCTGCAGTTTTGTAGACATTCATTTTTATCCCTGAAAACAGATGCAGGGAATTCCACACCATGGGAGGAGAGCACTGTAATCTTTAGGATTACTGGAGCCCATGAAACAGTACTACAATTACTACACTAAATCTGTATTTGCAGCAACAACTTGCCTGATATGTGGTGAAAAAAGCACAAAGATTTGATTAGAGAGCTTAATACAGAGGCAATAGGGACACTAGGTAATAAATATCCTCACCCTCATAGGAAAGCCTCTATGCCTTTGAAAGGATAAATTTGAGATGTAAATCTTTAGGCAGTGACCTGAATTGCTAGACAAGAAACAATCTAAGAGAATAATAAAAAGGTATGAATGTTCTATAGCACCAAATTGACAGTTACCTGAGCATGCTACAGCATTCCTGAATACTACAGTTCACTTAAGCATATTTCTCAAACTATTTACAAAAATTTGATTAATTTGTATCCTAATGAAATTTTCAAGACTAAACCCACATTTCTTCTACTAGCTAGGAGTTTTTACAGAAGCTGGACACTGCATCCATAAAATATCTCCCTTTATACACACTGAGTACATAACTGACTAAATCTGTACCCCATGATGTTGAACTGAAAAAATTCTGCAATTTGCTCAAATTTTCCACTACAAGGTACACTGCCTGCATTTTAAGGCAAATAAAAGGAAAGAAATAAAGAAAACACTGATGGAGATTTAGTAGAACTTGACATGGGCCCTTTTTATTTCCTTTCATTTCAGCAGTAAAACATTTCCTCATTTGATCTGATTCCTAACCCCACTTGGGCTTCAGAGTCTGTCAGAAGTAAGTGGATCACTCAGCAGGCTGCAAGCACTAGTAGGTGTAGCTACCTTGATGTAGAGGCGGCTGACTAACATTCAAAAATACCATGGCAGCCCAAACCAGGATTCATTTTTACCTTTTCTTCTTCTTTCCTACAGAGAAATTTTGTAGGTTTCATTCTTCAGTGCCTTTGAGAAGTTTATTTAGGTTGCAGATTACCTGTGCTGTAGGGTGCACCCCTGTACCACTGTGACCATGCCCTACGTGTGCATCCATGTGTGGATGAACACAGGGAGTGGGACAGGGAAGAAAAGTACATCATAGACTGTCAACCTGGATACCAGACAATCAACTTTATATATATATATTTGTATATATATAAAAAGTTGATTATATATATGTATTTATTTATATATTGTCTTGCAGTCCTAGAGACAAAAGTGAAGGTTTCAGAGATTTAACCCATATCCATAAGATAAAACTCCATGTATAACATACATACACACTGGTAGGCAGAATGCTCAAGCCAAGATAGACATCTTCAACAATCCCAGAATACAAAGCAACTTATTTAAGTACCTTTTCTAAGACTGTTTCAGGTTTATCTTATTCATCATGTTATGGCTTTCCTCAGGATTCTTCAACCCTTTATTTCTTTATTTATTTGTCTGATTTCACAGTTGACCCAGCTAGCAGTAGGAGGTTGCTCTAGAGGATCTCTTGAAGTCCATTATTTATTTAACCCTGTGATCCCAAAAGGAATGGCATCTTTATCCCCTGCTGATTACCTCTCCTACAAATTTTGAAACTTAAGGTTAAGTGGTCAAGATACAATAACTGAGAGGTTAAACTTTTCAACTTAAAACTCTCTACCAGCGATGTGTCTTCAGTTTGAGGTCTAAAAAAACCAAGCCCAAATTTGAAACTTGATTTCCTTTTTCACATCAGCATCACTACTTGCAACACCACAATACAGAAATTTGATTTTATTTACTTGAGGCAATTGCCAATTTTCATGCTGAAAATCTCGGTATCTCTCAGTGTTCTACTTGTAACACATCCATGACAGTTTGGCCTCACTATACAATATTCAAAACAAATTGTTCCAGCTAATAGCTCCAGCTAACAGTGCCACGTGTAATTAACTTCTTTTAATTTAAATACCCATCATACCAACACTGTGTGTCACCTGCAGAAAAGTTTAGAATCATAATCTTTCCTGTCATGTGCAGTACAAGCTGTTCTTCCACTATCAGCATTGTTTCCTTGCTGAAGCACAGACTGCAACCTGTTATGGTTCTTCCATGAGGCACCTCTTTGAAAAACCCTCAGTACCACACCAGGAAAAACAGTTTCACAGTCTGCTGTGAAACTCCCATGCTGAGCATTTCCCTGCAGTCTCACTATACAGACCAGGACTGATGTAGTACTGCTGCTTTTCAGCCTTGGCTGACAGAACAGAGACAGAATTTGGCCTTCATCTCACAAAGATTTTTCTGGCATGGGCTACACTTACCTCCTGGACAATGCCTCATGGCCATTTTACACCGTCTGGATTCTGCAATGGTTGGACATGGTATTGTGTCTTTCGCTGGCTTCTTCACAATTTGTCTTGTTCTCGTTTCCAGGCCCCACTTAAATCCACATGTTTTGTTATTTCTGCTGCAAGTTCCCCACTCACTCCACTGGCCCACTTCACAGCCTTCTGATAAAGCAAAAGAAAACACAAGTGAGCAATTCTTCTGGTTTTTTTCTTTTTTTTTTTATTAGAATACACTGTACACTGTTAGAAAGCAACACTTGACAGTTTTACTATTAGCAGGTAAAGCTAGAAACAAAATTAAAATCTCTTACAGAACCTCAATCTTTTTAGCCAGCATCAACCCAACCAAAAAAAAAATCAGATATCAAACTGTATGTTTGATATGTTGTGACAGTTCCAAATAGTGAAAAACTCTCCTAAAAGAATGAGATTGGCTTTTTTTCTATATCTAATATACAGATCCTATTTGGTCGTCACCTGGGTTTGAAAACTTTGGAAGTTCACATTTCCAAGCCCTCTCCATCATGAAATGCAAGCAATACTCTTGAAAGAAAGAGTTTGTTCTGACACAAGTCCTAAAATCTTATGAATTCTGAGTTGCAAATCTTCATACAAGGTGATTTTAGAGTTAAGAGAACAGAAGTTTCTGATGCACAACAGACAGGCATTCCCAAAGAGGCATGATTTTGAAATATGGAAAAATTTAGTAGCATTATCAGTAAAGAAATCAGTAATAATTCATTACTGAGTACTTCCTGATAAGAAATACTAAGCATATATACTAATATAACATAGTATCATATTTGAATATGGCCACCTGGCTGAAGAGCTACTCCAGCAGCACTGCTGTGCTAGAAGACTCACCCACACATTCCATAAGCTCTTCCAAGGCTGCAAATCCAGCGGGACATCCTCGAAAGCAGCGGCCTCTGTGCGAGTAAAAGCCAGTTTTGCATTTGGTACAAAAGTCTCTGCTAAAGCAGGAGTCGCAGTTTTCTATTCTGCATCCTAAATCAAAAGGATCATAAGGAACAATAAGACAGCAAAGTTAGGATAAGACTAAAAATGAAGGGACTTCTAAAGCAATAAAACAGCAAAGCCAGAAATGCTACAATACTGTTGTCCTGAAATCCATCTGGGGTATAGATGGAATTAGAGGTCACTGTGTTTACCACACTTTCCTCAATGTCATTCTAATCCTATTTTTTTTTAAATCAAACTGTAGATAAAACCCCTAGTTTAATTATATTTGAGTTAATGAAATCTTTTTGGAGGAAATATGTTCAGTATAAATTATTTTCATGTGTAAGTAATTTCGATGCAACAAATTATTTTGGGAAGCATGTATTGTATTATACGTTTTGTCTTCAGTTTATAATTTATCACTGAAAGCAGGATACCTTTTTTTTCTATGAGCTGACCCTATAAATAGCTGAGTAGATGTTTTCATGTAGTATATCTAATGTCTGTGTCTACACATATGCATGTACAAAAAGCCTCCATTTTTCTGGATTTAACTCCTCTCTATTATTAAGACATGTAATGCACAAAAAGTAACCATTCTTAAATGACTAGGAGACATACACTACAACCAATAGGTTAAAAAAAACCAAACAAACCAAACAAAACAACTATTGCCTTTATGAAATATTTCATTTCTCTGAAAAATTAAGAGGAATATGATCTGCAATACATGACAGACTCAGGTGTAGGCTTTTCAGAAATATCCTATTCCATATTAAAACATGTCAGCTTGAAAATGAACTAGTTATCAATGATCATATGTATACCATACATACCTACAAAAAATACCAACCAAAGATTAAAAAGTATAAGCCATTATATTTGGAACAGCAAGAATCACTTTATAATTAATTTTTTTAAAATGTAATCCTTCGGCTAACAAAATTAAATGAATTATATTAACTGTATACTCTCTTTAGCTATCTGAACCTACAGCAAGTAGCATTTTTTATTCATGTCATGCAACAATATAATAATAATTTTGGTAATTCTGTCATTCATTTATTCTTCATTCCTTTATAATAAAAAAAAAAAAAGCACAAACCATAAGGTCACTATTCTGAAACAGAAATTAGTAAATATTTCCATTAAACACTTCAAATTTAGCCAATCTTTATGAAACAGATTTTAATATTTATTCTTAAACTTCAGCAGGCCAAAACAGAGCATCCCACAATACTTAAAGAGTGTGAGTGTGTAAAATTCTTTGTTAGAAGTTAGGGAAATATGAGGCTTTTTAGATTAGATTTCTTGTGGCATTGGACAACAAATTAGGCAGATTGAATGAAAAGAAAAATGAATATTTCAAGTAGAGGTGACCTTTGCTTGGTTAAAATGAGCATCAGTTTGAAGCCTTACACTGACAAAGAAAACTTCTGCTGGCTCTATTTAGACACAACCACACATAACCTGAATGCTACCAACTCCTGTGTCCAGCATTTTTCAAAGGGGCTGTAAAAACTCGAGTTCATACAAACAGCACAAGCTGGGCTTCTTGTCCACACTTCAGTTTATAGCAAATTCCTTGGAATAATAATTTCTTTTTCACAAGGGTTGAACCAGTCCCTAAAGAACAGGATCCTGGTAAATGTCTTCACAGTGACCCTGCAAAATCACTTTCCTAGATTAATGAATTGCAAGGCAAAACCAACTAGGTGAACAGTTCTGAGATATACCACAATACTTATTTGCTATTCTGGTTTGTTACACTCAAGGTGTACTGCAAGTATTTTATTAAATGCAGTGCTTGAGTCAAACATCCTGTGTGTTTAAATACTAAGAAAAAACATTTGCCTCTTGCCCACCCACCTGAGACACTTGAAAAGACACCAAGGTTTTTACAAACCATATAGTCCCAATGATAAGATGCAGAACAGAACATTAAAAGAAAAATAAGCATCTTGCAACCCCTCCTCACATCCAAGTGACACAACATATTTTAAACAACATTTTAACTATTGCTTTCAAATAACATGTTGGCAGTAAAATGAAAAGCTTTTCTGTGTGTGTGTAAGAAGGACTAAAGGAAAAATTTCCAACAGAAGTTACTGTTTTGTATGATACAGACACACTTGGTGGGTGGAAGCCAGCCTCACTTTACACTGGGGACTCCCTCCATAAAACTATCACTATTTAACACAAGTACCTATGTGAATAACACATTTTTAAACATTAAATGAAGGAATAAATCCTCTTTCAATTTTGATCATACTTCAAAACTCCCATCTTGTTTGTATTTTCTGCTTTACCTGCAATGCCCGTTTCCCTCTGGCTCACAGCAGAGTCCTTGAGATAACTATCTTTTAGAAGCTTTAGTAGGTGAAGGTTGGGTGGAGTGAAGGTTGGATGAAGGTTGGGTGAAGATTTTAACCAGACAGTTTATTTTCATTTTTCTCCTATGAAAATAAACTACTGCAAATGTGAAAGAGCCATTATTTAATCTGTATCAGATGCAATTTAGGGGAAAATACTGAAAGACTATGAGGAATACTGTAAAAATTCTGAAACTAAATATTAGTTCATTAGAGTGATATTCATCATAATGCTTAGGATTACTGAGTGCTAACCATAATGATAATTTAACTGTAGCTGAAGCTAAACTAGGAGTGACAACAACCTGACCCTTCTATAATTTCACCAATCCCCAGACTGTCCCCATGACCATGACATTCACTCCTCCAGCTCCTGCTCCCATCCCTCTGCTGCTCACTAGAACAGCATTGGTGCTACAGATCCAACTTCACACTGCCATCCCACAGTGTCCATTGGCACTCTGCACCGATCTGTCACTGACCAGCAACACCTCCTGTGATAATTCTCCCCAGAATGTTCTGGTAATTGAACCACCTTGACTGCTACAATTGCAATTACAACAGGCTCAAAGTCTCATATGCTCTACTATACTAGGTAAGTATAGTTCAAGCAGCAGCATATTAATGAAGTCTTGCTATTTTGTAACACTGTTAAAAAAAATCATTACCTTTCTTAATGCATTGAATTAACTACACCTGTTTAATTAATGCTCAATTTGTTTAAAAGTTTATCTTGTTTTTACTGAAGGTGAATGGAAGGGGAAATTACAATGTTGGGCTCACCTAGAAGAAAGAGGGAGAATCTAAACAAATAAGTAGTCAACCAAAGCTGAAGGGAGCCGTAATTTCTAATCTCTGAGTGGTTTTCCTCCTAAAATTATAGAGGTTACTATGGCCACGGACTAAGTTGAAAGGTTCAAGATATTCTTGATCCATTAATCAGTCCAACCACTGAACTGACAGATTTCATCTTACTCTTTAAATTCAGTTCTGTTTTTTTCTCATGAGATTTATCTCGTTGGAGCAGTTCAGTTCAAAGTTATTAATTATTAAAAATTTATTGGAAAATTAACAAAGGGTAGCTCGTCTCTTGGGCATTTTTCTACAGAAGAGATTCAACACTTTCCAAGTTCATGTCCAAAAGGACTGCATTCTCATACTGCAGTGTTCAAGGTGGAAATCATATCCAGCAGGAAACCCTACACTGATTTCTAGAGACAAGCAGCCTCATATTTCATGATTCACTGTTATTAGAAAAAGTCTAGAACCACTTAGCGAATTCTAGGAACACATATTGTTTACATGTAGAAAAGAAAATTTGTCTTTAAATACAAAATTTCCATAATTTTAGAGCTGCTGCACTTGGCTGTGGTATTTATTGTGTTACATTTGGCACTGAGTATTTTTGGCTTTTAAAATCAAAGGAACATTTTCCATAAAAATACGTTCTATAGCTTCTCTAACAAAAACAAGAAAGTGTTCCAGTAAAAAAATGTTAAAAAGCTTTTGTGCCCATGAAGACATCATTAGGGCAGAAATTATTTCAGTTTATGTAATTCAAGCCCTATAACTCCCATAAGGATTTTAACATAACCAAAATTTTTACTATTTTTAGCTGAGATAATATTATCTGAGCAATGGAATCTGTAAGCATACCTAAGAAGAGCAAGTAGGAAGAAACCTATTCAATTTCTAAGGATTTTTATTTCCTTCCATCAACAAAATGCCCACAATGCTTCATATGTGCAAACCAAGATCACCAAATCAAGAAAAAAAACAAAAAAACAAAACAAAAAAAACAAAC
>VWYO01012216.1:26404-82134 GCA_013400275.1 Rhadina sibilatrix | reverse complement strand
AAAAAAAAAAAAAAAACCACCAAAGTGACATATAAAGACACCAGTTAACAGTTACACTAATATAAAAATATACGATACAAAAATCATCAGAGGAGAGCCAGGACTTGTCCATAAATGCAACATCATCATTATTCTCACAGGAGGAGACTGTCAAAGACATGAGGCTGAGATAAACATCAGGTGCTCAACACATGGCAGTATGGGTTAGACACAACTTGCATTTATGCTTTTCAAAATCAATCCTGTAATTCAGAGGGAAAGGCCACTTTCCATAAGTAGTAAAATCAGAAAAAGAAATACTGAATTCACTCTCCACCTTCTGCAATTAAGTTTTCCATTTTTTCTTTTCAAGAAAATAAATACTGCCAATACAGTCTACTTTGCCCTTCTCACATGATCAATACAGGCTTAATACAAATAAATTAATCAATTTTCTAAACCTACAAATATATTCTAAAGCACTTTTACATGGGGAAGTATTTACAGCCCAGTTTTGAAAAGTTTCAAGTAGAGAAGTTGTTGAACTCGTAAATGAGTTATGAAAACTATGGCCAAGATTCTAAATTACTTTACAGAATGGATGCATAAACCATATACTGTCTCATTTAATTTTTTATCAAAACTTAACCACCTGGTACAGATTAGGCAGCACTCTGCAATATTACACAGCAGTTGGGAATATAACATCCATGGAGCCCACGCATGGAACGAGGAGAAAGAGGTGGGATAGCTTGGGACAGGTCCAAGCATGGCTGTAAGTGCTCCTCATCCAGGCCAGACTGCCACTGAGTGAGCTGAAGTGAGATTATGTGTGATGTGAAAAGCAGCACACGCTTTCTCACAGCTCGGTGCTCCCAATGACATGGCACAGCATGAGGGGAAAGGTGCCACACATTTAACAGAGACTTGATTATTGCAGGAAACAAAGAAAAGCTATTTCTCACTTCAGGTTCTTATCTCAGGTGACCTGATTCTGGTTAGACTATGACAAAAACATTCTCCCCCAAAATAGGAATTAGAGGTAACAGCAATGATTAATAATCCATATGGGAAATACTCCACATATGAGCATATGGAAAAATCAATATGAATAGGCACACAACTGCCAGACAGAGGTGAAATAATGTGAGATACCAGAGCACTCATGGATTTTAACAGTTGTGCTTCTAGGCACAAACATGCAAACAGGGAATCTTGTTGCACATTAGCAGGTTGTAAATTTCCAAATAAAATGTTTCACTAAAAGTGAAAGGTTGTTTGTTTGTTTTTAATAGTACATCTGTTTTATTAAATTAGCAACACTTACATATTAAAGCATGTCTGGTGTGAGGTGTCTGGTCACCTGAAATTTGTGTGGGAACAAAAAATATGGCAAGAAGCCCACCCATATATTAGTGTTTATACTGACTGGTACCTCTTTGTTAAATTCATTCCGAATCCTTTTTATTTTCATATAGTGGGGATTTGTTTCTTAAAACTAGGAGTATCTGCGTGAATCATATATTTTTCCCTAAATTACCCTTCTAATTAAACTAATAATAATAACAGCAACAATAAAAAAACAGGTCCACTCATGAACTAGTTAATTTGCTGAATGTTATGTATCTCAGAATGAGCTGGGACATTCTTTAGCAAAGAAGTTTCAGGACGATCTTGAGACATCCGTGAGGATACAGCTCTGTTTCACAACATATCATCTTAAAAACTGAGCGTGAATTATGGCCCTACGACAAAAGTGTTGGAAAGGGTTCCAAAAACCACTCACTTGAACATCTGTTCATGTCTGGCGTGCGGAGCCCGTAGTACCCCGACGGGCAGGAGTGCAAGCATTCGCCGTACTGCCTCATCCCTTCCCTCCGCAGGAAGAAGAATAACTTGTGCTGGCACCTGATGCACCCATTATCCTTTGAACAAGATAAGCAACCTTTGCAAATTGGATTTGGTCCATAGTTAGCTGCAAAATAAGAAGATAGATTACACTTTAAGATCATTTGAGAAGTATTTTGGCTGGTAGTCCTCTATCCTCTAAAGTGTTACTCATCTTTTGCACGACTACAAAAAGTTCCGAAAGGAGTGTTCTGAAAGTACACTCACTTTCAGACATCTGCACTGGCACTGAATAAAAAGAAATGCAATCTCTACATTTTTAATTGTATGTAGGGCAGTTTAATGATTTACACACATTTAAAATACAGGCACAGGCAAGCAGAGACCAAGCTTTCTAAAGCTCACAGTATAAAGTTAAATAAAAATGCAATGCTGGATTCTCATTTGAAGCTGGGGACATAAGCACACAACAGCAACAAAATATAAGAACTTCAGCAACCTGATATATGTACATGGAATGATATGCCCATGGAAACTGAGTGACACCACTAACGTAATTTCTGATTTGTGAAGTGAGCAATATTCAGAGTACAAAAACCTCTGCAGAACAGGTACAGCAATGTGTGCTGTCTCCTCACTCTCAGGGTCCTAGAACAGCTGTCTCCTTGCAGACTCTCTTGACTGGATATCATGACAAAATTTTCAAAAAAAGAGAAGCATTTTTAAGAGTCTTCTACAATTTTTTATCCAAAATGGGCTGAAAACCATAGACATTACCAAAGGAACACATTTAGTGCAAGCTACTATTTTAGATCCCCAGCTGCTGTGCATTCAAGTCTGTGCTCTGATTTTGCTGGATTATTTTCTTTTTTTCTTTTAAATTACTTGGCTGATACCTACAACACAAACTTCAGCCACATTATTCTTTGTTCCTACAAGCTTTTATTATCCTGCCTTTCTGCAGAGATGCAGAACACCTCTTTGTCCCCATGGGCTGTCAAGTCCTTCTCAGGTGCTGGGTCAGCACAATAGGCTAGCAGAGGGAGGATGACCCCAGACATTCCTGAAACCAGCATAACTTTGCAAGTCTGTTTTAAATATTAAATTGGCTACAGGACTTTACAGAAATTTGCCAGTTCAAACCTGGTTTACTGAAAACAAAAGAAAAATATTATGCAACAAAGGAAAGTGTCTTTGGGGTCTCAAGAAGTTTTAAATAGAGGCCACCCAGGGAGCAGCTCACCAAAAGGGCCTATGGTTAATTGTTAATTTTTTAAATATTTAAAATTATTCACACTCTTACATAGTGATCTAGTAGTTTTACCTTCTATGCCTGGATAACTGAGGTTGTTCAACTGATGACTTCACCAGCAGAGTCAGGGAAAAAAACAAGGAAAAGCCCACTCTGGAACCAGTAGCTGATAAGCTTTACTCTCACCTTCACACATCTGCACACCATATTCCAATTCCCTCTTTGCTCCCATCCCCCACACAGGACTCACTAAGTTCAGTGTGACAGCATTCAACAAATAATCCTAGTGGGTGGCAGGCAGGACAAGAAGCAAAGCAATCTGGTGTAGAACAGCTCAGTCAGTGGGACACTTTCTGAGTGCTGGAGTGCTCTGGTACTAGTCTCATTAGGTGAGATCCTCTTGATGGGAAAAGAATCCTTACCCCTCATGGTATATGTATGATTCTTCAGCATGCTGTTAACCCTTTTGTGATGAGACACCCTAACAGACCAACTGCCTTACACTTCAGAAACAGTTCCCATCTCCTGTTGCCTAAAAGACTCGAGATACAACTTTTCCTACACTTCATCTTGTAAGTATTCTCATTCTCAACCCACTTCTTCAAAGACATACAAAAAGACAAACAAACAATGATGAACTAGGCATGGATGCATCCCTCCTCTCACTGTCGGCAGGGATTGCGTTACTGTAACCACATCAAATAATATGTGACCATGTACACCAAGCAGTCATTGCTTAACACATGGTGGGCAATCCTGTAGACTTCTGACTTCTCTTTTAGTCTCCTTGGATGTCACTCTCAGCAGATCTTCACCTCCAGCTCATTCAAGGCTCCTCAGAGAAGCCTGTATTATAACAAAAGAGTTGCAGGAACAAAGCAAAAGCCAGGATGCAAGACGCCTGAACTTATTCACTACTCAGAGTGCTTTTTAGAGTTCAAAACAGCTGAAATCAGGTATATGATTTTTGACTTAGGGCCAGGCCAATTGCTGAACAGCATGAATATAGCTAAAGGCTACTATATACATATAAATATATATATGTACATGGACATATATACATGGATACAGATAAATATGGATACATATGGATATAGCTGAAGGGAACAAAATAGTAGGCCTGCTGGCAACAGACAGGGTGAAGCTGTCTCAAAGGGAGAAAAGGATCTTTCCACAGGAGTTAGCAGGGCTCACTAAGAGTGAAGCTGTGATTTGAAGCAAGAAAAAGATGAAACAAGGCTCACTGAAGTCTGAGAGCAGTACGCCAACACCTGAGAGATGAAATACTAGCAAGGTCTGTCAGTCTGCTGCCTCAGTGGAGGTAGAGGTGTTTTGGTTCTCTAGAGCTTAGCATTGGTGAGATAGGGTTGGGTGTTTGTGAGTAAGAACTGGGGGAAGGCCAACAAAGCAGGTATCATGGCAGGAGTCTGCAACAGACCCCCAACCAGGAGAAAGAGGCAGATAAAATACTCTCTAAGTAGCTGGGAGAAGTCTAACAATTACTCACCCTTGTTTTCATGGGGAGCTTCAACTTCTCAGATGTCTGTTTGAAACACAGAACAACAAAGAGGAAAGATGGAATGTAGGGGCACATAACTTCCTGACTGGGCTGGTGAGAGAGCAAAGTAGGTAAGGTAACTGCTGGACCTGTTGCTGGGGGATGGAGAAAGACTGGTGGGGGAGGTGATGGTTGGAGTTCACTATGCCCTTCTTGGGCATAGTGATCACCAAATGGTTTTTGGTTCTTGATGAAGTAAGGAAAGGGGTCACCAAAACCTCTGCCTTGGGGGAACAGTGTCCTGGAAGGCTAAAAAGTCTTCAAGAAGGAAACCCTAAAGACACAGGAGCAGGCTAGTGCCAGATGCCAAAAGATGATCCAGGGGGGAAAAAGACTAGCTGAACAGGGAGTTTTGGCAGGAACTTGGTAAAAAAAGCAGAGTTTATAACCCTTGGAAGAAGCGGCAGACAATTCAGGAGGACTCCAAGGATATCATGAGGTTCATCAGGGAAAAAATTACAAGGGCTAAAGTCCAACAAGAACTTCATCTGCTACTCCCATTGTATGTTTAATTGTATGTAGGGCAGTTTAATGTTACTGTTAAACAACAGTAACAATATTTCTATAAATACATTAGCAAGAGCAGTAGAGCTAAGGAGAACCTCCATTCCTTACTGAATGCAGAGAAAAACACAGTGACAAAGGATAAGGAAAAGGCTGAGGTACATAATGTCTTCTTTTCTTCAGTCTGTAACAGTAAGAAGGTTAGTCTTTTTTGGTACCCAGCTCCCTGAGCTGAAAGGCAGGGACTGAGAGCAGAATGAAGCCTTCATCATCCACGGGGAAATGGTCAGCAACATCACTTAGACCATACAATTTTGTGTGGCTGAAATCCACACAAGGATACTGGGGAGCTGGTGGAGGATCATTTACTGGTCAGCCAGGGAGTCCAGCTGACTGGAGGTTGCCCAATGTGACACCCATCTAGAAGATGAGTCAGAAAGAGGATATGGGAAATACAGGCCCGTCAATCTGACCTCAGTGCTGGGGAAGGTCATGGAGCAAATAATTTCAAGTGCCATCATGATCATGCAGCATACACAAGGCAAGCATGTTATCGGACACAGCCAGCATGATATGAAAGGGAGGTCCTGCCTGACTGACCTCATCTTCCTCTATGACAAGATGATCCACATAATAGATGAAGGAAAGGCTGTGGATCTTTCTATATGGACTTTAGTAAAGTCTTGGACACCATTTCCCTCAGCATTGTCCTGGAGAAACTGGCTGCTTGTGGCTTGGATAGGAGTACACTTCATTCAGCAAAAAAACTAGGCTGGATGACCAGGCTTAGAGAGTGCTGGTAAACAGAGCTGGCAGCTGGTCACCAGTGCTGCTCTCCAGGGCTGACCACTGGGGCTAGTCCTGTTTATTGTCTTTATCAATAATCCAGATGAGGGGATTGAGGGGACCCTCTGCCAGTTTGCAGATGACATAAGTTGGTGTTGGAGTGTTGATCTGCTGCAGAGTAGGAAGGCTCTGCAGAGGGATCTCGATCTATGGAGCAAGGCTGAGAGTTTCAGTAAGGTCAAGTTCTGGGTCCTGCCCTTGGGCCTCAACAACCCCATGCAATGCTAAAGGCTAAAGGCTTCCCGCTTTGAGAGTGGCTGGGAAGCTGTCCAGCTGAACATGAGCCAGCATGTGCCCAAGGGGCCAAGAAGGCCAGTGATATCCTGGCCTGTGTCACAAACAGTGTGGCCAGCAGGACCAGGGCAGTGATTGTACCTCTGTACTGGGCACTGCTGAGGGCACACCTCAAAACCTGGGTTGGGTTTCAGGCCCCTCATTACAAGATGTGCTGGAGCACATCCAGAAAAGGGCAACGCTGCTGGTGAAGGGTCTGGAGCACAAGTCCTGTGTGCCAAGGGAGCTGGGGTTGTTTAGCCTAGAGAAAAGAAGGATCAGGGAGTACAAAATTCTCTACAAATACCTGAAAAAATTCTAGCAAGGTGGAATTCAGTCTTTTCTCCCAAGTAACAAGCAATAGGATGAGAGAAGACAGCCTCAAGTTGTGCCAGGGAGGTTTAGATTGGATACTAGGAAAACTTTTCCTGTGGAAAGGGTTGTCAAGCCTTGGAAAGGGCTCCGCAGGGAAGTGGATGAATCATCATCCCTGGAGATATTAAAAAAAAATGTGTAGATGTGGTGATTAGGGACATGGTTTAGTGGTAGACATGGAAGTGTTGGGTTAATGGGTGTATTCAATTATCTTAAAGGTCTTTTCCAACTTCAACAATTCTATGATGTTCTGGAGCAAGAATTAGGCTCTGGAGCAGATACGTATCGGGCCTCCATGTAGGCTTCTTTGCCATCTTCCTTCACGGATGTTCATGAAAATTCTGACTTCTTGGCCACAAAATGTGTCTGAGTTTGACTCTTCTGTCCAACTTTTCTTTATTACTGCCACGTTATTCTTCTCAAGCACCTTTTCTGTCTATTTCTGGTAAGATGTCTTTACTGATAACCTTTTGTTCTGGCAGGCAAATTTAATTATGCTGACTCCTCTGGGATTCAGCTCCATAGAAAAGAAGCCAACAGGATAAAATGATCTTCCATTATCCTATGCTATTATTTGTTCAGCAAATGCATGGCACATCTTTCACAGCTTAAGGTCAACTCAAGATATTTGAACTCTATTAAAGAGTTCAGTAATATATTGATTCTGTAAATCGTATAGGTTTCCCAAACCATGACATCTGGATCCTCCTCCTTCTTCATCTCCGGAGCAGCCTTAAAAAACTATTTTTTTATTTCTATACCTGTATTCTTTTACCTTCTTATTAGAATGCTGTGACATTCAAAACTTGTAAACTGCTCTTAAATCCTCAGATATACTGTATTTATTGTTACTTAAATGAACAATTATTTAACTCATACTGAATCTGGAAAGTGTTCAAATTCAATTCTTAATAGATTCTTAAGTGTTCAATTCAATTCAATACTTAATTAATGGTCACATATTGATGAATTTCCCTAGCTTTGGTCTCCTAGTTTTTTTCTTTCTTTAGCACATTAAGAAATGAAAAATCACTGAGGAGTTATAATGGTAAGGGGACAATAATATGATTTGCATGTTGCATTACAAAGAGCAGATTTTGTGAAAGAATCTGAAAACTTCCCACTGTGCTTCTTAGGCATTAAACTAAATAATTTCCTGGTAATTTGCATATAGTAAGTTACTGTAAAGTGTCAATTGAATTTATCTTCTTCCACATTGTTGTTGCTTGTTTTCTTTTCAGAGCTTCATGGGAAGCTCTGAATTCTGCAACATTTCCATTATTTCAATTTCTCCCAGAGCCAGGGAAAATTGTGATATGATCTACTAACAAATTACTTGGACAATGAACATAAACATTAACAAATCAAATACCACAGCACTGGTTTTGGGGTCACATAAGGATGCCATCTTGAAGATACACACTTAACTGTTCCTCTTTTGGCCCTATATACATAGGCCATAATTAAATCCTACAAAATCCTCCCTGACTTAAATTCTTCCCTTTCCATCTTGGTTTCCTAACACAGCAAATGGGATGTATTGTTATCACATACAGCTTTTCCAGTTCGCATAGAATTATTCTGTGAAGAGGAAGCAAACACCTCCACCTTCAACAGAAACATCTATACACTTTTTTAATTTCTTCATAACTTCTTTTTTTTTTTTTCCCTCTATATTTGTTTGCAAGAAAAAATAACAAGCTTTTAAAACACGGTCTATCACATTCCAGATTACTGACTGCATCACATGCAATGTAAAACATCATGCTACTCATCGTTATTTCAACCCTGCTTGGAACACCCTCCTCATCTCTGTGTGCCAAGCAGGCAGGTCTCCTCCAGCCAAATCCCTCGTGGAGACTTGCTCCTTCCACAAGGCCCACAAATGTTAACCAGTGTCAGAATGCTGCTGTCATCACATGATAAAACTGAAAATGCACACATGCTGTAAGTTAGCACCATCCTCTGGCTCTCAAAGCACATGATTGCCCTGGTTCTCTATTAAGACTGTAAGGTCCTTGCAGCAGAAGTAATGTTTTGTACAGCCACATAAGTATGTACACAGGTGTGAACATTGCATATAAACACAAGCACACACCTTAATACAGGTAATGCATTTTCTATTCCTTCTGCTTCTACAACCATAGTCCAGAGCACCTCTATAGTTAAAGCATTAACAGACTTGATTCCTCATGCCTTTATTTTAAATCTGGTATTAAATTTGCCAAGTTTCAAAAGGTTACTTGAGAACACAGACTAGTACCCAAACACTGAATGAAATGCTTCTGAACCCTAAGGGTGTTCAAAGTTTCATGGTTTGGATCCATACCAAGTAAAATCAAATGTCAGCTAATTACTTTAACTCTTGTCTAGATCAAATGTATTTAAGCCACATTGCTGAAGCAGTTTTAAGTGAGTTGTTATGACTACTTAAAATCACAAGAGAATCAAAATGAGTCTAGCCTGTTCCCCACAAGAATACAAATTGTTCTGTAAGCAAAAGAACTTAGAGCATTTGATTTTCTGTGATCTTACTGTCCTGTAGCCCATACTACAACTGCTTCTAATTTGTGTCTTTCTTGTATACCCATCTGTTGGGTGCCACAAAGCTCTTTTGAACCTGGTGCTTCAGCTCACCACAAGAACCTGGCATTTTTATGCTTCTGTAAAAACTAGGCTGAAATAGACAAATGAATCCAAAACCAGTTGGAGAAAGAGGAGATCCTGTCAGAGAAACAAGCAGTAAAGTTATTCCCTAATAAACATTTTTTTAGAGAGCCAGGCTAACATGCTCACTGTGTCCCTAATATCACTTGGTATCTGGTCACTGCATCTCTCTTTGGCAGTCTTTGGTCTTTTGAGCTCTCTGAAACTGAGCTTGCTGATACAATGGCCAGTTTAATGACACTCTCACCCTAACTGGGATTGCACCCAGAGGAATGCTGGTGACTGGATTTTAGTACAGATCTAGCAGAAATGTCTCCAGGACACTTACCACCATAAATATGAGATGTGTAGATAGGACTCGCAGAAGGTGAGGAACTAAAAGACCACTACAAGCTGCACTTACTGCAAAACAGTAGATTTCATAATCCTGAATTAAATTAAAGCTTTGAAGATACCCCGTAGAATAAAATATCCCTGTGCTTGGCTTATGTCTTCAGGGGCACCAAGGAACTGAACAAAAAATACAGCCCTAGATATAAACCTATACTAGATAGTATACCAAGGCACTAAGGCTGTAACACTGCAAGTTCACTACAGCTGAAAAACATCTGACTGACTATGAACAGAAGCTGGCCAAGAAAAATACCTATTTTTCATTAGAACTTTTATAAAAGCAAAAGTAAGTTCTAGGCAGAAAACTTCAACTAGGAAAAAAAATAAACTAGTTTGTTTCTAGCAATTATCTTTAAGAGAATTTAAAAATTCAAGGTCAAAGGGGATTTTTATGAAAAATTAGGCCAATGCCCTGTACAAAGAAGCCACAAAACTTTTGCTTTACTGAAACATGTCATTTAAGAAACCATCCAATCTTAATTTTTAAATTGTCAGTGGTAAGGAAACCACCACAACCTTTGTTAAGATATCATAGAGGCTAATCACTCACACTGTTGAAAATGTGCAGTGGAATTCTGAACTTCAAGGACCAACCACTGGACCTTTTTGTATCTTTGTCTGCCAGTTTGTTAACAGTTTTTCAACTTTTTTTTTTTCCCAATGCAGACCCTCTGATCAGGTCAAGACTTAGCTTTCTCATGGGTAAGATAAACAGAGCAAGATTCCAGAATGTCTCACCGCAAGGCAAAGTAACCAGTACTTTGATCAATCCCTTACAATTTTATCAGCAGGCTTATGGATACTGTAAAAAAAGCTCAGCATTGGAAAAGCAACTGTACTGATACCAAATAAAGAAGTGATACAACTTCTCTACTTTTCCTAAATTTTACTCTCCTGAAACATTCATGTGTGATGTAAGTGCTTTTGACCATGAAGCTATCATTTCCAAAGTATCGTGTTACTGTGGGTAGGATGCAGCCTTTTTTTTTTTTTTTTTTTTTTTTTTTTTTTTTTTTTTTTTTTTTTTTTGTTGTTGTTGTTACATAGGCGATCACTCAGTGTTCCTTCTCAGGGCACCAGGCCTTCAACAGTCAGAATAATTTTCTCTCAAGTTTTCCACAACTGAGAAAATGCACATTCCCCACCCTTCCCCTGAAGACAGATTAACTGTAGGGTGGCATTTCACTTAAACTGGGTTTGGTGTAAATCTCATCAAATTTTGCTTGTAAATGAGCAACTTTGGCTGGTTATTGTTATTCCTTTACTTCCTTTGGAGGTCTTCATTATATTTTCAATATCACAATTTTATGCTTAGACTACTCTCACATATGCGTTCATTTCATTATCTCAATATTGATCATTCATTATTGATATATGTCTTTCTAGTTATTCTAGTGTAGG
Organism: Rhadina sibilatrix; assembly: GCA_013400275.1. Taxonomy (NCBI): domain Eukaryota; kingdom Metazoa; phylum Chordata; class Aves; order Passeriformes; family Phylloscopidae; genus Rhadina; species Rhadina sibilatrix. The sequence continues at coordinate 71,038 of VWYO01012216.1, read as the reverse complement.
CTTCCAAGAGACTTGTCTTCATTCCATCCATACTCAAAAAGAGAGTGGCATTTTATTCCACTTCCAAATCATATTACTGTTGCTACACAGCTATCCAGAGCTGAATACTTTCAAAATTTTCTGTATGGTTTTCCCCACCACCATGAATCAGAGAATCACTTGAGAGGATCAGTTTGATATTATTCTCCTTCAGCACCCTGGCAAGTCTCAAGAAATCATCTAAATGTTGAGATATTTTGCAATATTTTGTGACTCTAGGCATTAGCACCATTGCATACCAAGTTCAGAAGTCTACTTTTCCAATAAAATGACAGGTATGTTGGTTTCAGGATGCTTGGTTACCTAGGTGTTTTGAGAACATTACTGATTTTCATTCCAGTTGGGATGAACTGCTACTAACAGAGGTATCTCAGCCTTCTTTTTTCATTTGACCATCTGGAGTTTTTAAAGGTCTCTCTCACAGTTACTTTCTGGACACCTACTGTCATCTGGAAACATTTAAATCCTCTTGTCCTCTTATGCACACTCCTCACAGTCTACCAATACTCATTTCCCTCAACACTACTGAATGCTGCTTCCTTCTTATACTTGGGATGTGAATTCTCTTCCACAATTCCTCTCTGTTTACTTTCTAGACATTTCCCCTTCCCCTGAAAACGGAGCAGCCTGGTTGCTCAGACCTCTTGCATTTCCCCAGTGTTCCCTGCTAATGATGGAAATCCAGAGCTGTCATCAATTTACATTTTATCCATGGGAAGTCCACTCTGTCTGCAAGATGGAAAAAAAAAGTACAGAACATCTGTTGCAGGTCACAAACACCACCCTGTCATCTGCCTTCCTAAAAAACAACTACAGAAGTAGCCAGAGAGGAAAGTGTCATACTCCCTGTTGCAATGTCCTAGGAAATGTTAGCTTTTATTCATATTTTCTGTTCACAGATTCACCAGTTTTATTCTAGGTCTTCCTGTTGTAACTGAAGAAGTTGAACACACTTGAAACACTAGTGATAAAAGGTCCAAGTATCACAACCACAGAGTATACTCAGAGACCTAAAATAAAATAAAGTAAGCCCTGCTCCATTGTGTTCATGCAAACAGAACAGTTAAAGAGTCTGTCCAAAAAAACAAACAAACAAAAACCCCCACCAAAAACAAGCAAACAAAAAAAAAAAAAAAACCACCCTGAGCCTTACCAAGCAACTGGTTCACAAATACCACTCACAGATCATTTCTTCTGAAGCCTAGTTCTCCATCCATTCCCCACCAAGTACTCGTTTTGGTATTTGAAAGTCCTACATGATGCACATTCATGTGTATGTTGCCAATCCCATCTCTGAATTTTAATTTATAGGTCAATCCATTTCAGATACAGTAAGAAATTGCATTACTCCAACAAAAGAATCAGCCACTTCTCTTAATCAACTGAAGTTGCTGATTTGTAAAGTGGCTGCTTCAGTTTTCATCACACTGAGAAGAGTCCTTCCAAGATGGCCTCTGTTGCATCTCCTTATGAATTTATAGATTGATGCTTTTTTAGAAACCCTATAGATCTAACAGTGCTGAAACACAGACAATGTCTGCCAGTTGTGTACTATTTGCACAGCTCTGGGCAGTTTTGTCTACTCCAAATCTCTAAAATCTTTTTCTTACCTGGCATCTTCAGTCTCTGTAAAAATATTCATGATACAAGCTTTGCATAAACACCCACTGGGTTTTAGAATACTTTATAAGTCCAAGATAATGTGATGCAATGTCAGTAGCTTCATGTATAGAAACCTCAAGAAATTCCAATCATAAACACAGGAGGACTTTTAACATTCAGTACTTTTGAAGGATAAATTGTCTCTCAAACGCTGTTATTTTAATTACACTTCCTCCTTTTTACATGTCTAGAGAGTAAAATGTAGAAATCCCCCAATCACTCCTTAAAAAGAAGCTGCTGTTCTTCCTCAAACCCCAGCAATTCAGACAGTGAGGAAGAGCACTTCAATCATTGATTTTGGCCACAGCACAGATTACTTATATCTGATGAAGACTGCACAAATCAAGTGATGGGACAGAGGCCAGACAGCCAGTCTGCTCCACCCCTCAGATCTACCCCAGCGTTCAGCTCTCTCTGAAATGCCCTTCATGCAATGCCAGGGCTCTTCTGTCTTAGTGGAAAGAGGGCTAGGGGTAAAATAAGCAGAAGCTGAAAAGTTACATTCAGATCCAGTTGTAACGCTATGGAAACTACAGGGTAAATTACAGCTGCTGCTCCCCAGCTGGAATGCTCCACAGTGACACCCCACACACATCATCTGCAACCAAGAGGGATGGAACAGAGGGTGCAGTGGACACACCACAGCCAGGCTCTGTAGAAATCCTTGCAGGGAGGGGAACTCAGTGGTACTTGGCAGCTGATAAACTACACAGCACCTGTCAGCCAGGGGAGACAGGAGGTGTCCAGCTGCTGAGTCAGCAAGTGTCATGAAAATGCTCTCCTCGGATGAGCTCAGTTCACTGTAACCTAATTATAATATTCATCTCCATCCAAAGTTACCTGACTCCAAGATATGACCACCCTTCACTAAACTAATGTGCTCTGTATTTGTTTTACTGTATTTTTAAGTGCAAAAGAAGATAATTTGATGCCACTCAGTAACACAGGTATGCATGGCTAGAGCCACTCAAGCCCCACCTAAACATAAAGAAACAGTAAGTAAATTGAGAATGGGGAAGTGTCAGGGAAGACTGTTGTAACTGCTGGGACCAGACAATGGGCTGAACCTGTTTCCCCCCTAGAGGGATGGATACCTGTTGGTTAAGAACCATACTCTATGCACACTGAATACTTTTACTGGGGCTTAGCAATATTGCTTTGAATACATTTTTTGTAGGCAGATACTCTCACTGGCAATCCTCAAATATTAATCTGTCACAATTTCATATTAATGAAGAATGTTATTCTGTAAGCTGTTAGTGTTGAATCTTTCACGGGCACAAGCAGTCACTGGCAGCAGGTAACACACTCAAAACGGGAAGACCCACTGGGGGGGTCTCCTTTGTGCTGTTGTGTCCCTGCCTTAGTCAAACCACCCTCTGATCCAGGACTGTTCAGTGAAGAGTTCCTGTAATAAGACACTGATAGACTGGTTGGGAACAAGGGTCTCAGCTTTCCTGGGACACTGACAGACAAAATACTAAGGGTCAAGGAAATGTCCCCACACTATGGGTTAAGGAAATCTCCTCTTTTCACAGGACAGTGGCCTGGCAGGCTGGTTTCAGTGAAGGGACAGCTACAGCTCCCCCCCATCAGGCCACCACACCGTAACTCAGCAGCCTCAGCTCTGCTGCAGATGAATATGAGTAAGATTCATCTTAGCATACAGGTGTCTCACCAGGAACGCATCTACTGAAGAGCCTGGCTGCTCAGACAGGGAGCCTGCATGGAGCTGACCTTAAACCACCTACAGCAGAAACTGTGGGCTTTCAAAACCGATTGCCGTGTCCTCCCAAACAGGTTTTGAAAAAAATCACATTCCTCAGCTGAGGATTTATCTCTTTTTCATTCACATCTACTACGTCTTACCCAGATATGAGGCAGAGGGGCTCCTTCTAGGCTTTCTATGTGGGAAGAAATGCAGGGAAGACAGTACATGAAAACCACCATGCTCCCCAGATTATTTTATGCGTGTGTTTTATTTGCCTCCCATTGAAAATACATTTCATTGGGAAGCATGAGCAGATGCTCAAACCAAGGCTGCTAGTTACACTTCTAATACAGAAAAATACTCATGCTTCTTCTGGAAGCTAGAAGAAGTCTAGAAGCTAGACTTACTATACCTTGGACCAACTCTTTATATATAGTGCTGGTGTGAAAGCTGCAAAGGGAGACGAAACTTAAAACAACAAACATTCCTTTACTCTTTCCTCCTAGCACCATGCCAGTGGGGAGGCCTGGCCAGTGGAGTCCTGGGCACCATTCTCAGACTTCCATTTCAGATTCCCATGCTATAGTCATTCAGAAATGCAGAGGTTGTCACAGCCTATTCCTTAATTACAGAATTGCACAGAAATGCATTTTTCTCATGTACATATTCTTTGCCACTATCTACTAGCACATTCAACACAAATTTCATCCAGCATATTGCTGGTGCAAATCAACATCTGGGACACAAATCCTACTGGAACAAAGTCCCAGGCATTTAAAAAACTCACTTTTCCCAAGTCTGTTAATATCTAGAATATTTCAGCTAGCTGCTATGAATAAGATTCATCTTAGCATGCAGGTGAATAAACAGAGATTTAATGTTTCCCCTTTGATGGTGGGTTTACTTTGTCTTCCATTGTAAGTTACAACTTTTCCAAGCACTGAAAACTGCAGGGATCCAACGTAGAGGCATTCCAACAAAAACACAGCTCCAAATCCAGATCCACCCAAACCACAGAAGACAAAACATTATTGGCAGCACTGAAGCTATAGACATGAAGATCCAGAACACTCTGCTTAAGTCACAAAGCACAATGATATACAAGAAGAATTTACACGTGATGGGTTTCACTTTACCTTTTCATACTTCTACCAAACAAATCCTTAAAAGGTAGAAAAGACTGAGGAACAGAAAAAAAAAAAATGTAGTTAGAGAAGGAGTTTAACTGAAGTCTTTCTTTTCGCTTCCCAGAAGATGAAATGAAACATATTTTAAAACTCATAGATACCAAATCTGCGTTCATACAGAAATTCCAGCAGAAATATACAGAAGTAAAGACTAAGTAGTTATTTGCATTGTTATTTTAGGTACCAGCAAACTAATGACCACACCTTAATCATTGATACTGTCACATTTTATTGTTCAACAGAACCGGCACATGAAATGACAAAGGAAACAAATAAATGTTTGATTGCAATTGTAAATCTGTAACAGTGAAGAACGTGCCTGCAAACTGCTCAGTGTTTCATAAATACCAAACATCTGAAATACTGAACAGCATGTAAATGGGGGTTTTGCTTTTTTTTGATTTTTAGGAACACTATTAAATGGAAAGGTAGAGAAAGTGGTAGCATCTAGGAATGAAGAAATGCAAGGTTTGGATAGCTGTGAATAGTCTGGAAGATTTCATGTCCTTAGAAATAAGCAGCTAAGTAGGGAACTTTAAAATGCATGTAAGGTTACATTCGCAGTATCAGGAGCTTTGCAGAAGGAATGTTGCACATTTCCTTACATTGAGCAAAGCTAGCTGACTTAAGCTTCAGTGAGGGCCTGTACAAGTAGCTTTGCCAGATGTCCAAGCCTGATGGAAGGAACTGCAGTTTCAGCCTAGGTATCATAGGTTGAGAATGATGCTTTGACCACACAGAAGGAAATTGCTCCTCAGAGTATTGTGGAAGACTAAGCCAGTAGTTTCCTGGGAGGTATGATTTGTCTGAAGACAAACTGAGCTGGGTACTGTGTAGATGCAGCACTGCATCTCCTCAGTACGGCAGCTGGCAGAGAGTAGATAATGATGACCTTTGCACTGGAAAACTGACAGCACTTAAGGTTCCATGTTGTTTTCTTGGGCTGAATCCATTAAAACTCAAGTCGAATTTTTGCCAAAATTTTCCTGAAGCACTAGGCAGAGAGGAAATACTGTCTTATCCTTGCCCAGGAAGGAAATTCAAAGCTACGTGGATGCTGTGGTTGCTCCAAGAGTTACTCAGTTTGAGTAAGTCCAGGACTCCAAGTGGTGTCACAACACTCCTGAACAGTTAAACAAAGGCACAGCCATTTTAAGCTTCACGTAGATAAAACCCGATTAACCTGATCTGGCATCACACTTGACCCTGCTTTGAGCATGAGATTGCTAAGGGAAGCCCAAAATCCTGCCAGAGAGGTCATTTCCACAGGACTCACCCTGTGGTCCTACAACCTGAATGTGAAGCATCAGATTTCACTTGCCTGAAGAAGGAGGCAGCTTGGAGCTACGTGATGTGAAACACACTTTGATGGAGGAGGAATAGATAACAAAGCACATGAGGACATGCAAAGTTTTCTGGATGTCCAGGTATATTCCTTTACACAGGAGTTCCCACAAAGGGATAAAACAAATATCAATGAATGAAACAGAAACAAAGCATTTTAGAGATATGTCGCAACTGCAAATAAGGCAACAAAAAGGAATCTTAACAGCTGGAAGTACCCTTTGCCACACAAAGTGAGTCATCTGAAGAGATAAAAATTGCTTACCAGAGGAAAAGACCTATAGGTAGCAATGCTCAAAAGAACTAACCTATAGGTAGTTCAGCTCAAATGACATAAAATTCAGGAATGAACAGGACAATATCCTCTACTGGCTAATAGCCTGCTAATAACCTGCTAACAATTCCCCTCAAAGATCTCTCTTGAAAAGAGCAGAGACACTTAAGTTTATAAATTACACATAGTCTCATACTTCAGGGCCCAGCCAATACCTTGAAAGGTTACCAACTTTAACATGCAACCAGCAGATACAGCTTCCTAAGAATGAAGGAAAATTATTTTTCTTTCTCTGAATGATCAGAGACTGACTATAATGAGGGGGACATAATATGCTAGATCAAAACTCGTGTCTAATTCATATATGTCTCCAATATACTCAGAGACAAGCTAGTTATCAGATTACATACAGAAAGGAATTTTCTTCCATCAGATCAGCTCAGACTTGCAGCATGTGGCATGCTTTGCTAGCTGGGACTATCTGGGAAATTTTCATTTAGTTAATTCTCTCTTTCCCAAGGACCTGAAGTGGTTTGTGGCTGCTTGGTCACTGCTGTAGTCCAACACACAGTTCAGTAAATTTCGAATTGGAGTGCTTTGTGCCAGTTTGAATCTTTAATCTGCATATACATCTGAGTAAAAGGTAATAATACTTGTCAATGTATTTTAGTAACAGTCCTTCCTGGTTGTAATAAAACAAATTACAATATGCTACATCACATTATTTTTTAATCCCTTTTATTACAAAGGCTTTACCTCTGAGAGGAGGAATGAACTAGCTCAGTGAGCCCTCAGTTTAGGATAAGACACACAAGTTCAAGCAATAATTTGGGCATAGCTGTTTTTATGACTTGGGTAAATAACTTTCTTACTCTTTCCTCTTTCTAAAATGTGAAACTATATAACTTCACTATCTCTGAATGGAAGGAGGGTCAGTGGCTTAAAGTAAGTAGTTACATGGGCTTATATTCTGTTTTAAAGAGAGAGAGGAGTTCAATCTATTAAAAATGGAACAATTTCATTTCTGGAGCATTTCATAAAAGACAAATTAATCTTCCGAAGTTCCCCTGTCAGTTTTCAGAACATTTCATTCTAGAGACCACCGGATGTAAAAATTACATAAGCCACTGAAAAAAACACCTACTGAAAAATGCAGAAGAATTTTCCAATAAGGCACTGAAAACCTGGCAGCTATACAGATATTCAAACAGGTGGGGCTTTTTTTTTCAAGATTGCTGTACATGAACAGACTCCAATCATTTCAACTAAGACAGCAGCAGTCAAGAGTGCTCCAGCTGTGAGTCTCCTGGTACAGTTTTCTGAATGATAAATGTTTGTTGGTAGCTTTCCAGAAAGAAAGGATGGTGTAGTACAGCCTTGGTGCAACTGTGATCTTTAACTCAACCTGCTCATCATTACAAGTCCCATTTTGACTCAAAGTAATTAACTGGAAAAAAGAAAAATTCTTTTCCCAGTGAAAGCAGATGATATGTATTTTTTGTAAACATAGGCAAAACCTCTTTCTGAAGAAAGCCTGTGGACAGACCAAATAACAACACCTGAGTAAAGAAAGTCCTAGCCACACTGTTATTTAACAAGAGAAGCCTAAAAATTAGTAGTACTAAACATGCTCTCCTATTTATTTGTCCAAAGTCCCATATTAAGACCTAAAAAAAAATTACTATTGTTCATTCACAAAACTATATGTAATAAAAAAACCCCTTTGTGTGGGTATGTCTGGGCTCTAGAACAAGAACTCAAAATGACTGAGAACAAATTTACTTCATTGCATATAAAATGAAAGCTTGTGTACTGGGAAGGAGAGTGCATTTATTTGACAGGAAGAAACAGTTATTTGACAGGAAGAAAACAATATATTTTAGTTCATTTCTCACTTTGTACCTCAGACTTAGCTGAGTTTTTAGTTTCTAAGATTTTTAGGAAGTATTTGTAACACATGAAGATGCAGCTGAGGATCATAAGGACATTTTCATCTCTACCACCAGAGGCATATTTTCAGGAAGCCACATATTTTTTTGCCTCTGCAAAAACATCATTAAACACATTTACATTCAAATATCTATTTGAACACTTTACTTAAATGAAACCTCAAGATACATAATCTCTATGGCATTGGGTTTTTGTTTGCTTTTATTATTTTTCTGACATTGTGAAGCATACAGAAAACAAGCTATTTGTTGCTTTCAAGTATATTTTTTAAAAATTGAATAAATTATGCAGTTAAAATATTCTTCAAAGTATAGTTCCTCTCCAAAACATGACTGCTAAACCAAAAGTGGTGTTCCACAGCTGAGTCTCAAGGACTTGCCAAAGTAATTTGTCCAAGTTATGAGCATGTGTGTGCACCTATGTACACGCACACATATACACATGCATTTATACTCCCTGCCAAAACCAGCCCTACAAAACAACTAATTAAACAACATCATAAAAAGGGCTTGTATTTCCCTCAAAGGTTTTGTACTTCCTATGCTTTCTTTTAAACTACTTTAAAAACATGGCCTTCATAACTAAAAGATGTAAGTAAAAGCAGAATATAGGTTGCAATTTTATTTCATCGTTCTTGAAGTATACAAATTTTTGTCACAATGCTGACTTTGCAAAGCCAAGATAAATAACCACCTTTTAACACTGTAGAGTTAGAATGACAGAGAATGAATGCAAGACAGTGCCATACAAGATCTTTTCTTATAAAAGATTTTTTATATTTACACATTTATATTATCTGGGTTTTTTTTATTTTGAAATCATCATACCTCAACATAGTACTAATCACTGTTACCTAAATATTCATTTTCTGCAGATTACAATCACTAAGATGCAGCATAGCCCTAAAGATGAGGCAACTCCTCTTATGCCTAGTTAAGTGTGCCTAACATCACTGCCTCCTTGTAGTCAGGGTCATGGGACAAGGCTCGATGGTCCAGCTCACTGAGATCAAGCATCTGGCCTCTGCTCCACAAAGGGACAAGGATGGAAGCATCAAGCCCTGTACAAACAGCAGCTGCCAGTGCCTCCACATGGAGCTGTCAACCCCAGAGCTGCACCACTGCCTCCACACGGGGCATTACAGGCAGCCAGTCAAGGGAAGTTTGTGATTACAGCCAACCCTTTACCTGCCTCCAGCTACTACTACCTCTTTCCACCTGAGCAGGAGCATTGGCCCATGGGATTCTGACCCTGAATTTGGTGCAAATCAAAATCCAAGACAACTTTGGTGCTGTTCTCCTTTTAAAAAAATTTATCTTACATTTGCCTGAACAAAAGATGGAACACATAAATATTTAATCACAATAAAAGATAAGCAGATGATTTAGAATTACCATGACAAATGCAGGAGAGATAATCATGTGTGATTATCAGAGTCAAATATTTCATTGCAGCCAAAGGAGAAAACTGAATCTTGAAAACAGCTTCCCCCCTCTCTGCGAGCTTTCTGTAGGGATAGTTTGATGATGCAGTGCAGTAAGGTCAGACTGGGATTCTGGCCAAAACATATCAAATCTAGCCTTGGTGCGGAATGAAAGGGGAGAGGGAAGAGGGATATATATATATACACACACACACACACATTAATATATATAAATACACCTTACTATGCCCATTCTCTCCTTCTCCACTCCTCATATATACATATCACCATTTCCCACAGAGCTATTAAACTCAGTGTACAGCCCCTTAAAATTACTATAACCATCTGATTTTTATAACTTCCCACTCCAGGCTTTCATTAACCCCATATTCACTTGATGCCAAGTCCTCCTTCCTGGAGCACCATGGCTACGTGTGGAGTCCAGCTGGTGAGTCAGGGAGATCTTGTAAATTGGAAGAATGTGCTGGAGCTACTTAAAGTTGTGGTGAACCAAAGGAAAAAGACCAATTGCACAAAAGATTTAGGAAATGGATAGAAGGTGTTAAAATATCTATCAAGAATTTAATTTGTGAAATGACATCCAGAGCACAAGAAAACCTAACACTAAAGACAAACCAAAAGCATCCACCCATACCTGATTCTGCACAGTGACCCATAAAAGCAGATCCTGAACAGTCACCATATACCTATCATCATACATTTCCTGACTTCTAGAAATGCAGCACCAACAGAAAACAGCAGATTTCCCAATCTTGTTGATGTGCCTCTTTATTTCAAAGCTGCCAGACTTTAATTGCTTTTCAGCAACAACCTCATATGGCATGCCTTGGCTGGGAACATGTTTTTATAGCCAGTTATAGCTCCCTATCTCCAAATGGAAACACTGACAGGTTTCTAATTCCAAAAATATTATCAGGAACCATAACAACATGATTCTGCTTTAAAACATAACCTGTGACCTGGAAAGTCATTTTTAACACTTTGTGTTTCAACATTTTGTGTGCTTTTTCAGGGTTGGTTAAATGTAAAAATTAGAAACTGGAAAAGAATCCCAGGTGCCAAAACAACAGTTTTCCCTCACTCTCCATTATTGTCCTCATTGAACAGTTGCCTCCTTCATCTCCAAAGCTGGAGAGAAAAACATAATTATGATATATACCTGTATAAAAACATGGTGCTATGCTTAGCTCTGCTTTGCCACAAGCACTGTAAAACATATTTATTTTACTTTAGCTTTTAAAAGTTATTCCTATATGAAAAAAGCAGACAGAAGGATGCATGAACAATTTCACAAAGCCACAGAACCATCTGGGTTGAAAGGGACATTCAAATGTATGTAATTCCAACCCCCTACAATAAGCAGGGACATCTTCAACTAGAGCAGGTTCCTCAGAGCCCTGTTCAATCTGAATGTTTCCAGGGATGTGGCATCCAAAACCTCTCTGGTCGACCTGTTCCAGTATTTCACCACCTTCATTGTAAAAACCTTCTTCCTTATATCTAGCCTGAATCTACCCTCTTTTAGTTTAAAACCATTATCCCTTGTCCTATCACAAACATCATTCTTATGCTGGGGGGACCAGAGCTGCATGCAGCACTCTAGCTGGGATCTCAGCAGAGTGGAGTAGAGGGGCAGAAACTCCTTTCTTGCCGCTTTTGATGCAGCCCAGGACTTGATTGGCTTTCTGGGCTGAAAGTGCATTGCTGGGTCATGCCCAGCCTCTCATTCACCAGCAGTCCCAAATCCCTCTCAGCAGGGCTGCTCTCAATCTGTTCATCCCCCAGCCTGTATTGATACTGGGGGTTGCCCAATCCAGGTGCAGCACCAACACCTGGCCTTTCTGGACCTCATGAGCTTTCCATGGGTCCACATCTCAAGCTCATCCAGGTCCACATGGATGACACCCCTCCCCTCACCCATACTGCCCAGCCTGGTGTCTTCTGCAAACTTACTGAAAGTGCACTTGATCCCACTGTGTCAATATCGAAGATACTGAACACCACTGGGCCCAGTGTGGGCCCCTGAGGGACACCACTTGCCACCACTGCCCATCAGGACATTAAGTTGTGGACCCCACATCCTCTTCACAGCACTGCAGCAGTGCTAGAACTAGAACAGCTGTAACTAGATTTTGAAGTAGTTGCCTCAAAACCAAACCATCTCACATGCAAAATTATCTGTTTACATAAACTCACACAAAATATTCTGGTTTCTCTAACTCACTCACAAAATAAACTTTAATGCTAGAGATTTGAACTCTGCCCCATTAAAATTCAAATAAAATCACCACAAATGCTTGACTTGTGAACTGCAATTAATCTGCCAATTCAACAATTGTTAAATGGAGAAGTGATGAGAAAAATAATATAAGGTAGAAGATAATTTTATATATCACACTATCCTTCTACAGCACTAGTGTGATGACATGTGAAACATAGTTTGCCAAGGTATTCTGTTCCCTAACTACATAACTCTTTAGCTGGATCTATCTAATACTTCAAAATCCTGTGATACAAAAAACAGTCATTCTCATTTGCAGGCATGTTGAGAAAATATTATTCCACTTTACAGATCTTCCTGTTTCAAAATCACTCTTCATCCCAGTGCAGAATAACACAGGAAAAAATAATTCAAAGATAAGCCAAGTTCTGGTGCTGCCCATCTGACAAGAGAATTTTATTGCACCAAGAGCAGGAACACAGGCACGTGGCACCACAGGGCTTCCCAGGTACTCACGCCCTTCCAGCATATTTAAGGCCAAGGGGAAGCCCACACGGCTCAGCACCAGGACACGCCAGTCTGCTCTCACCACAGTGCCTGGGAAGCCAGTGGAGAAGGCAGCCAAAATCCTGACAGCCCTGGAACGTTGTGGTAAAGCGAGAGCTCCAGCGCACAGAAGCTGCCGCAATCACCACTCCAAGCTCCAGCCTCCACAGCATCTTTCCCGACTAAAAAATATTGCCCCAGGGAAGCCCATCAGACTAAGAGGGATTTATATGCCAGTGGTTTCTGCAGTGATTCCAAGATGGTCTAGACTGAGTTGTATGTAATGACCTGCTGACTGACAATGCTTAAGTACACCCACAGTTATTTGTCGACTAACAATCTTCCAGCTATTGTGCTCAGGAGCAGCAGTGTCTCCCTGACTCTCTGGAAGCAGACAGGCTACAATAGAGTACAAATACACACACAGTGCATATTTCAGAACCAGCTTACTTCTTAACCATATCCATTAAATTTTTCTTTGTTCTACACCTCTCTTTCTCAATCGACAATAGAAGATATAGGATTAAGGAATTCTGATTTACAATCAGAAGAAATTATAACTATTACTAGATAAATCACCTTAGAGCGAAACAGCACAGCAGGAGACACAAATTAAGAAGTTACTTAGGATACACTTTACTGCTGTGCTTACTGGAATAAGACTAGAGAACTACACAGTCTACACAGTTCACATATAAAACTACCATCTCCTTTGAAGGGCTGCCTGAACTCTCTGTTTTCCTTAAGAAAACAGAGCCTTAATTATAGCTTCCTCCAACTGCAACACTCTTAGCTCTTAAATCCTTAGTTTTACTGCCAGTAATTAAAAAGTGTGTGGTTGCTGTCCAAACAATGGAACTGCGTTAAAATATAAGAACTTGGTGAAGAAAATTAAGTATTTTGGTATTGTCAAATTACCATTTCACTCTCCCCTTCACCTCCCCCCACTCTATGTCGCTGAACTAATTTTGGAACATATCACCTATCATGCTTGGCTTTGCCCCAGACAAATGAACTTGAAATCATAATTTACCATTTATGATGCCTTTTCAAAAAACATTTGGCTACTGAATCCCAGTAAGATTCCTTTTCACAGGAGTTTGCTTGAGCAAACATGACTTTAGACACCAGGTAAACAATTTATACCAAGAATCAGAGCAATATACATAAATCTGCAAAAGTAAATGCACTTTCAATATATAAGTGGCAAAATATATGACTAAAACTTGTGGGCAGTGTTTTGATTGCAGGCTAGAAGAGTTATATAGTTAAAAAACCTTGTTAAGTAGAGGAGTGGGCACACATATCACAGAAAACATACCTTAGCAATCCTTTGTTTATGTTAGTCAACTACATGACATATGCTTTGCACCCAAAAATGGTTAAAAAAAACACAGAGCACAGCAAAGCAATACTGGATGTAGAGTCTGCAATGTTGTATCACTTATAAAACAAAATCCTTGAACTAAAAACTGCATTACAGCCACTGATACCTCAGGAAGCTGTGGTTTGCTGCTTGGAACACTTCATTCATGTATTATTTTTAGGAATGTGGACATCTAAATACAATTTTGTAGGGACACAAGGTTATCTAAGGGTGAAACTTAGTTTATCATATTCAAAAACACAAGAGAAAAGAAATAGAGAACAATAAGTGATACTGGGACAGTCTTTTTGAAGAATCTGGTGATTAGGAGAAAAAGAAAAGCTTGTCATAACTCTCTCAAGTCCAAGTTGTGGTCTTAGAAATCTGCACCATCATGAGGCTCAGAAGGAGTTTCAGATAAAGAGATGATCTTTTCAACAACACTTTTCAAGACTGGATTTCTTCCCCATAAATATCTGGTTGAGAAGCAAGAAATTACCTTGGCTGGTAATGAGCAAGCTGAAGAGTTCTTCTGGGTTTATTCAGCTGATTGCTTTCTTAAAAATGAGTATGATCTTTCTCATAGCTTTGTTCCTACTGATGGCACAGGTACTGCTAGAGTCTGCTGCAGAGACAAACACCTCTAAAGCCTTCAACTGCCCCATCAGAAACCTCTTTGTTGCACCAGCATCCACTTACACTTTTCCTCATAAAGGAAAGCTCCAGACAAATGTTGTCTTACCAGGTCCTCCTGCACTCCCTGTACAACCACCTAGCAAAGCATGGATCTCTGTGGAAGAACCCACATTCTCTAATTAAGTGCACAGAGAATTAGGAATACTTCAGTTAAGATGCAAGATATTCAGGCATTTACATGTCCAAGTACCCAATTAAATAGGGTCTGTAGCAGAGAAGCAGGTCACATCAACTTTTTACCCCACAGGGCCATAATCCTTGGTTGTCCTGAGGGCACATGGGAACATCAAGGGCATTCAGAAGGAGTTTCAACAAGTTTGTAGGGAGATGGGTGTGCAAAAATTTTACAGGAGGAGAACATGTATGGGGTAGTATAGAAAAAAAATCAAAAATGAAAATTACCCCATCACATTCACACCATTTTCCTGCTATTCCACCTTGAATATATCACAAGCAATCTTACTCCAGGCCAGGATGCATTTGACTTCAGATCTTTACTTCAGCACTTTACTGTATGAGATGCATATTAACAAAGGAGAAGCAGAAATTCAGTAATAAGGAAGCCCAGGTTACAGTTCAAAATAAAAGTTTTGTATGCTGCAGATAGGTTGCCTATATTTAGCTGTACTCGACAATAAAATGGCAATCAAGTTTGTGTAGTAAGATGCTTAAAACCATTCCTACTACCTTATTTTATAATCCACCCCCGTGGTCTTTATGCTTGGCTCCACAGTCCAACTTTGGTTGATGAACAGGCTGTGGGTTATGCATTTAAATGCTGGACTGAACCAGTAGAACACTTACCAGCATCAGCTGATTTAGTCATTTAAATCATAGGAATTTTATATACTTTGGGGATTGCCTTTCTGCTGTTTGCATTTTAGAAACTGTGCCATTCCCACCCCCATCAGTCCTGCTGTCTACAGGAAGTCACACTCCTTTTCTATCAGTGGGATTTTATGCCTGTGTGTGTCTGTGTGACTGTGTCTGTATCCAATGCTAAACCACTTCCTCGGGCTTCAAGGAAAGGTTCTTGAAGAAAGTGGTGTGCAGAGG
Organism: Rhadina sibilatrix; assembly: GCA_013400275.1. Taxonomy (NCBI): domain Eukaryota; kingdom Metazoa; phylum Chordata; class Aves; order Passeriformes; family Phylloscopidae; genus Rhadina; species Rhadina sibilatrix. The sequence goes on along the minus strand of VWYO01012216.1, from coordinate 55,542 downwards.
AGTGGAGATAGACCAAAATTCTCATGCAAGAAGGAAGATAAAATAAATGCTATGGTAAAGCCAGTGAAGGAGTTTGTTAACAGTCTGTTTCACAGGGCTGACTGACTTCAGGTCCAGCCTATTCCAGTTCAGATGCACAACTGTCAACTGTGATGAATTGGATGAAATCTTTGTACTACAAAAGCCCTCTCAATGCTTTTAGAGAGTGCTTCAAATTTTGTCAAAATATGTTCTCTAACAGTTATATGCTTGCCTCCTAAATGTCAGCTGCCATTTCTGCATGATGTTGGGACAGACCAGCTAGTAAGATCCAGCTGGAAGCTAACAAGCTGAATCTGGCTCAGTGCCTTTTCCCTGGGGGAGGCAAACAACCAGCTGCCTCTCACACAGCTGGGCTGGGAGCATCTGCCACCCCACAACGTCATAGCCTTACAGGAACCTGAGCACTGCAGTTTTCTCAAGTGGAAGGAGGGAGTCAGCAGAACTACAAGTTGCTGTTTATCAGAGGGGCAATGAGGAGAGAAGCAGTAAAGCCTCCAATACAGCTCAAGGTTGCCCTGAGCTTCTTGTGCTGCTGTCTCCCAAGAAGAAACCCAAACCTAGTTCATATGCCCAGTGGTTAAGACCAGACCACCTTGAACTAAATAAAAACTTGACCATGAGATCTCCCATGGTAGTAGTATGTTATCTGTAGAGTCCTCAAAACAGAAGATCAAGAAAAAAGCTCATTGGAATCAGATAAAAAAAGGCTGAAATTATTAACTGCTAATGCAAATCCTCAAACCTTCCCTCTTGCTTTGCAGTAGGCAAATGGATGGATGACACTTTGCACAGCTCAGAGATATCTTGAATGTTTTTCATCCCTTTGGAGAGGAGACTCACAGTGGCACTCAGCTGGAAGGGCATGGAGTTTCCAGGCTTTCTGAGGCACACAAAGTCTTACTGGAGTCCTCCTGGGCAGCTGCAATATTTCTGCCCCTTCATCAGCTTTTCCTCAAAGGCTTCTGCAGCTCAAGACATCTCCCTTCAAATGCCCTTTCAGCATAAACTGTTCCACCAGCAAAAATTAACAGGTTATGGTGAAGTGGGATTTAGAACAGGAAAAACGAACTTAGATATCCTGAACACATCTGAAAATGTCACTTTTGATAAAGAGGATTGATCAACCAACTAACTTCTTTTTTTAATCAATCTCCAGTTGCTGGTAGTAGGAATGTTTCGACACTGCAGTACAAGAGAATGCAAGGTAAAGTACCTGACCTTAGCAACAAGAATTAATACAAATTTCAGAAAACAATGCCCAAAAACGAAAGCTATACATACACACACTCAATCTCTGTGGCTGAACAGGTCCACTATTGGTAGCATAGACGTGCTCTTCTAGGAACAGTCAGTGTGACTAAAGAGAAAAAAAGGCAGACAACAACCCAAACTGACATGGACTCCTACTGCCATACCCCAAATCACTTCATTCTCAAATAGAGAAGGTGATTAAACAAACTGCATCTAGTAAAACAGGGAGAGAGTTAAATAGATTGCTTTTGTTACAAAGTAGTTTGGCGAGTCTAAATGCAGTGGCTATATCAGTTCAGTCTTTGAACTGTTTAAACAAAGGATTGGTCTCATCTCCTTTTGGCTGCTGCTCTTGCAGAGGAGCAATCTCAATACACCATGTATGAAAGTAAATAAATAAAAATGCATCCAAAAGTGAAAAAGCTCATCCAAATGTATCTAAGTGTCTTTGGCAATATCAGGCACAAATACAAGAGAGAACAGACTGGTTTTTGATAAACTAACACATAAACTTCTGACTGTATCCAGAAAGTGCACTAATAGAAAATCCTGGTATACAGTTGCAGGAAAAAAAAAAAAAAAAAAAAAAAAAAAAANAAAAAAAAAAAAAAAGAAGCTAATGTTTCTAAACCACAAAATAACATCTGCTTACATATGTGATGCAGTTTTAAGTATGTTCCTGTGAGAGCTTCCATCTTTACATACTTATTGTCCAGAGCTTTTTCGCAGATTAAGAACAGCAACTTCCTGAAGAAAGCACCATGATGGAAAGACAAGGAAAAATTCTGCTCAGCTCCACTGGTAGTTGGAGGAATTCACTACAAACTTAATCCACCTTGCCAAGCAATTTCATGAAAACAGTTCCAACATGGTCAAAATGGAAAGTGTACTGACACTCCTTACTTCCAGTGGTCTTGACATTAGCTTTGTTTGACTGGATATTTAAAATCAGTTATGTCTGTACATATCTGAATTTGGAAACATGAGTATGGAAATTAACTTTCTAAGTTATAGCAGAGTTTAAGCAATATATGGTACCAAACAAGCACACTTGAGACAACAAATCAACCAATTAAGTCATATCCCAGAGATCCATTCTTTCACTTGACATCAAACACCTGTTCCCTCCTCAACAACTCAAGTGGCACAACTGAATATCCTAACCCTTCCCCAGCTGCACTGAGTAACATTTACTAAAAATTGCTAACAGGAATGATAGGTGTTTGAAGAAGAACTATTAATCTAATGACATGTAGGAAGTTGCAACACATGCCATTCTAAAAATCTTACCTTAACGTACAGGTGCATACAAGTCTAATATGTTCACCCACATGTGACCAGTAACTTTAACACGAGCAAAATTAGACACTCAATTATATGGAATCAGATCATAAAATGGGAGTTCTCAGTTTTCCACTCAAATACCATTGAAAATCCCTATTTTTTGTAGTAGAGAGGGAAAAAAATCCTAACACTCAAGAAACTAAATTGAAATTCCTCATACAAATAAAAATTATTTTGCTGAACATATTTTCAATAAATACTTTAAACCCATGAAACATGAGTCACACCAACTCTCAAAGAACTTTAAAAAAGCACTTTACAAACTCCCTTTGATCAACACTGGAGACATAAAACCCATCTACAAGGTCAGCTGTAGAGAACATCAAGAAATACAGGGGCCACACAGAAGCACTTGCCTACACAGACAAAACAAATACAATACATATAAGATTTCAACACATTTTCAAGTCTTTTTAGAGTTGGCAGAAAAATACACATTCCCCTGAGTCTCATTGAAACTATAAACTTTACCCAGCTTTGGGTCTGTTGAAATAACTGTGTTTTCCATAGTGTATTTTGTGTTGAGTACAAATGTTGGAAAAAAATACATATGCTCTTTCCTTTTTATTTTTTTCCTTTTTCCTCTTTGCCGTCCAAGTCAGTAGGTGAACATATGGGACTACGCAAAGAACAAACCATCGCACACCGTGGAAACTCTAAAACAAACACAGCACGATCTATTAGAGATAAAGAACAGTGGCTACAATCACAATAAAAAAACAGGAGTCAAACAGAAGGCAGAAGCCAGTCAGGCACCAGTGCCAAAAGCAAAACAATTTAAGAGCCAAATCCATTGCCCCACCCATCTATCAAAAAAAAAAAAAAAAAAAAAAAAAGCCCATGGCTGTAAATATGTAGAACCAGACATATTTACAGGAGCCAGAGAAAAACCAAAAACCTATTTACACATACTATGAAGAGGTCAATACTGTTGTGCAAGTGAATGTACCAAGATCAGAAGCTCAGCAGAACATGTTCCTAGGCAATCCAGAAATTTAACATACTAGGGCAAGATGCTCCATGAACAATACTGCTGAATAATTTGAGACTTTAAAGTTACTCTAACAGAACTGGAGACAAGCAGTTTTCTTCATTTGTTTAGGTATTTTTCATCAGCGCATTGATAGTTGTGAGAAAAAGGATGTCACTCACAGAAGTGTGCTAGCCTTGTGCACTTGAAGGCTTGCAGAATATATTGATTGCAACTTTTGTACAGGTAAGGATTAGAAAATACAGGAATGAAGAACAGGGCAGGGCCTATGCACGTTGCACAATGTAAAATACATGTTTAGGTTTAATCTTAGAACTGTTTTTCTACCATAACCCTTTATCATAATGGAATGATATTTCAAAAAAAAAAAAAATCACTGAAATTTCACTCATTAGACTCCATCAAAACTTTACAAATGAGAGCTCACCCATGGGGATCCCAAGCCTTGACAAAGATATCTATTTTTAAAAATTCACAATGCAAAATGTTGTGTTGCTCTATGACATTAAAACAGATGTTCTGCTTTACTGAAGTTTGTAAGGTTTAATTTCCAGCACAGAGATTCTGGATCATTCTCAAGTCATAAATAAGTACGCTCTAGTAACAATATTTAGTGAGCTGGGGATGGAACTCGCCTCACCTAACTTCAGCAGCTAAAACCTTAAGGATTCATTCTTACGTTAGCTCTTTGGGATAAGACAAACTACCCAGTGTTCCACTGACTAGAGAGGAGCCTAAAAGCCAAGGGGAGCATCCCTGTTGAGCTGCCCATTTTGTTTCACTGACTAATGGCAGTCAGACAGAGCCTACCCTTCAGATGGCTACAGCTAAATGAAATGGGTCCCTCTCTAAATTTTAATCTAAACCAGAGTTCTGTTTTGCTGAAATGCAAGGGGACTTCAGGAGTAGGTGGAGAGACACTTGCCAATAGTCCCTGTTTACTAGGTAGAATCTCCAAAAATACCTCATTTACATAAATATCTAACAGAAGAAATTGAGAAGCTGCAGTAAAATGTGATTACTATTATTATTATTATTTCCCAAGAGGTTTAAAAATGTCTTCTTGCTGTACATCTGGCTGGGAACTATGATCACTGATCAGCACATGAGTTCATAACATTTCCCTGAAGTTGCCTCTTGAGATCCCTTTTATTGCAGTTTATTAATCACATTTAAAACTCCTTAACCATGTAAGAAAATTACTTTGGGCTTAAATTTCAGTACAATTACCTTTCAGTGGCTGAATTTCCAGCTTTGAGATTTAAGGGGATTTTCTGGAGTTTAATGCTTTTTTGTACATATGTGCCCCTAGCATTACTGTACTGTTACTCTATAGGAAATGAGGGGCTTGTACTTAGAGAACACCAGCTTCTTGTTAAATTCAATCAGCAGACAAACAACTGTGCCTTTGTCACAGAAGCCCAAGTTCAAATGCATAAGGATCAGATAATGAAGAAAAAAATAATCTTGTATGACACAATATGCTTTCACTTTATTTAAGAAGTGAATGCACAAGTATCTAAATCAGATGCTCTGGAACCAAAGCAGTTTAAATGAGTCTATTTTATAGCCTAAAATATGCTTAAGCAGTTGCATGTTATAACAGCATATACCACATTAAAATTAGGTTAAAATCAGATTCTTTCTGTAGTCTTAAATACAAAAGAGAAGAAAACAAAACTGAACACAAATAAATGGCCTTAAGATCCAGAAATCATTTTAAAATTTACGGAAGGAGGGTTAAAACAATCAGAATTCGTTTTCAGAAACAAATTACCATCTCAACATCCTAGTCTTTTATGTTCTGAATATGTAACAGGAAGTGGGAATTGTCAGAGGTATGTTCAACTATGCCTAAATTATAGCTATAAAGCCAGCTAGCCTAGTTGTTAGAGAACTTCTAGTTAGAACCTACTCAGATTACATGCAGATAATAAAAAGAATTAAGCTAGGAAGCTGAAGGGGTTTTTTTGCCCAAGTTATTTAAACATGAATCCAATTACTGAAGTTTCATGGAGCAGCTGTCTCACTCCATTCAGTTTTCCCTAAAACAAAGATGATATGGTTGTACTGCAGTGCTGAACAATCCTGAATTAATGTGGGCAAAAGAAATCCCTCCTACAACATTCTGCTGTGGGAGGGGGTGTGGAAGAATCCCTTTTAACATAATAAAAATGATGATGATATAATGAATAATTATTATGGGATTTTATAGCTGGAAGGCATGGTAGTTATTTCAAAGCCATTTGTAACCAACAGCCTTATAAAAAGCTAGAATGTATTACATATGTGCAGAAGGTAATTGCATGCATGTATTCAATCCCAACATCTGAAATAACTCATGTATTATGTTTGTTACTACAGTAACTACCACTTGATGAAAAAAGTGAACTTACAAATAAATTAATTAATAATAATCATCCCTTTTTGAAAGGAGAAATGATGACTTATAAATAAATTTCCATGAAAGAAGACCTCTCCTTTTCTTCTCTGATAGCTATATAGTTCCTTTCCAGCAGCAAACTGGTTTTTTGGTGAAATGCAGAACCTTCAAAGATATTGCTTTGAGAATTAAGGTACAGGAGAATGGGATCCTAAACATATAGGTCCTGGATTCCTGTGATAAACAAAAGAGCAAGCAATGGCATTTCTTTCTTAAAAAAAAAAGGAAACGTAGATGAAGCAATGTCTAGTTTGCAGTTTGTATAACAGCCTTAAAATACATGGGCTACTTCACAGACCAAGGACTGTTCAATTGTTTTGTTTTATTTCCCTTGCTTTATAGAAATATCAGCAATTCCACTGAGTTTTCAGGAAACTGTTTTACATCATTATCACAAGGCAAAACTGTGATATCACTCAAGAAGTGACCCATATGCCTTTTCTATTCTCTCCAGGAGTTAAAAATAGATCCCCACTGCTGTTACTCCCATGTAGCAAAAAAGAACATTTAGTTTGGTAAGTGATCTCCCTGTCTTGATCTCTGCCTGTGAGCTTTATCATCTTATTTCCCCCACGCTGTTTTGCTGATGAGGAGCAAGAGAGTGGCTGGGCAGGCAGCTGACCTCCAGCCAAGGTCACCCCACCATGCTTAGACACACACAGCCATCCTGAGATGAAGTGTGAATATCCCTGTGGACTATGGAAGTGGGAGACGCACCTGAACATGGGGCAGTTGCTTTGAAAAGAAGAAAATGCTCTGAATACGGCTTTGATGAGGTCAACTGTGTGTAGTAGAACAGTTCCTTTCAAAGTCAGTCTACTTTTTTTAAAAAAAAGCTTAAGATTTCATGGATATAATATTTCAATATGAATGATTTTGAATAAAAGTAATAAAAATATTAATATTAATTAGATTTTCAAAAGTATCTTGGAAAAGACAATTTTTATATGCTTATTTTGTAATTTTTTAATTTTTTTAATTTTGACACCTCAAGAGAACATCTTAAGAACTTCAACAGCATGCAGTAACTCCCTTGTATGTGCTCACTTACAAACATACACATTTACACACACTATTCTGAAAAGCACAAATCATTCTAATTTAAAACCAGATGATTAGCTTTCTGTCTACACCCTTTTAATAGAGCCATGGCCTTTGTTTTCTACCAAAACATACTTGTCTCATTAGCATACATCTAAGCCAATGTCCAGAATTTCTGCAATTAACTTCCACCTACGGTTTCTGCCAGCCCCACAGGAGCCCCAGGTGCCACTGGGCAGTTTTGCTCCACGGTGCAGCAGAGCCAGATAGGTGTGAATGGAGAAGCAGAGTATCCTGATGTGACGTGGGTGTGCACATTTCTCACCACCTTGTGCCCCAGGGATGCAAATGAAGGAGGGAAAATTGCTACAGCTTTTAACACGCTCCCCATGGGAATACTGATCAAGAATCCAGGGATATGATTTTCAATATGAAAGAAATGGCTAGGCCAGGCAGCACACATGTTTGGAATGGCCAGGCAGTCACTGGGTTTGGAAATACTCCCAAGTGTAAGCACAATTTTGGTGGGGGGAGGGGAGGGGAAATGGTGGAGGGAAGGAGATGCAGGTCATCAAACCATTTAAATAACATGGCCCTAGGCTAGCTACCCATTAGTACCTTAGCTATTTATAACTTAGAAGTTATAAATAGAGCTGTTTTATTAAAATGCTTAACCATGAAACAACTTTTAAGAAATAGTTATTAACATTTCCATATCCCAGATTATCACTGATACACGAAGATTGCATTCTGTGTTCCGGTGTTCCTAGATACATCTACTGTTCTAGTCTTTATTCTGAAAGAGCATAAGCTAAAGTATGCATTGAAACGATTGTTTTAAAATGCAAGTGATGTACTTGAAAAGCTGCTGCTTGTTTGAAATTACTTCTTCCTCATGAGCAAGGATATTGCATTTCAGTTTCCAGGAATTTAAAGGGACAATGCAACCAAAAATTATGCCTGTTCATTACACCAATATAAACTATAATCCTGCTAGTTTGAATCCATTAATGAATTAATCTTTGTCAGAAGAATGTCTATAAAGGAGGTTCTTAAAAGACCCCAAGGACATTATAGCACTGATGGTTTACCATTATGTGGTATAACAAAGTTTTACTTACCCAGTTCTAAAAGCAGACATATGGAGTCCATTAAATCCCTCTCTTTTTTGTGGTGTAATTCTGAATGGCTGTATTATACTACTTATTTAAAATATGGATTGTAACTTCCACCACCAATTAATAAGAGTTCTACACAGTGCATGCAATTTGTAAGATGCACAAACTTTGTCCATCAGCACCTAAAACTTAAACACTCCTGAGAACTGTATTTCAATTAACTCTTACAAATAGAAGATTACTACGATGAGATCCAAGTAACTTTGATACTAATTAAGTCACGGACACACAATTTAGCTGCTGTTAAAGCAAATGAAGAGGTTCTTCTCCTGTAAATCCCCTGATATTTTGAGTAGTTTTGGTTTTTTGTTTTTTGGGGTTTTTTTTTTGTTTTGTTTTGTTTTTGTTTGTTTGTTTAGTTTTTTGGGGGGTTTTGGGTTTTTTTGTTTGTTTTTTTTTTGTTTTTTGTTTTTTGTTTTTTTTTTAATGTATACATTGTTATCCTCTGTCACACATACATAATAATGCTCCACCACAATATTCCCAAGTAAGGAATTTCCATTTAATTCTTAAACAAATATTTTTTCAAATATTCACCTATGAAACTAATCAACTCAACTGATTTCCCTTCCACAGTAAAAACTCCCTTCTTCACTATTCCTTCCACTTGAAGCCACATTCTGCTCCCTTATATCAGCATCATCTTTTACCACCTTCATTTCCTTATTTATACTCTCTAGGACTTTTTGATTAAAATATTCAGACCTTGATCTTACATGTGGTTCTTGAATTCAGTGGAGTTCATCACAGACCTACAAAATACCTTACATTATGCCTTATTTCAAGATAAGGGCTACAATAGAAAAACCCAAGAGGCAAGGAACAAAGTGTACACTCAAGATTCAAGGGACCATGTTCTTGAAATGCATCCTACCCAATCAATGAACAGTTTGGAAGTAAAGTTTAGGAAAAATTTAGAAAAATATAGCTCTAGCACACTTCTAGGCATACATATATACATATGGACTGTCAATCAAAATATATGTCAGCCAAAATCACAGCAGAGGGTAACTAAAAAAGATAAGGACAAGAAAACTTCCTTATCTTTATTCATCCCTTTATTGCTGGCAAATGTAGTTAAAATGCTAAGATTTAGTAAATTGGTCAAGTATTTAAGAAGGAATATTTTCAATGGCATAAACGGAAGTAAAGGAACTAACTCCCCTCTGTTACTGACAACTACAAATTTTCAAGTCCATATGACCACCAAATTCAACTTAACATACACTAAATACCAAGAAGTTCAAGCTTTTGAACATTATGAATTCTAAGAGAATCTGAAAGTCCACAAATAAAAAACCTCACACAGATGCTGGCCATTAGAAGTAGATACATTGAAGAAAATGGGAGGGAGGAGAAGACCACAGATTCCTGGCAGTGGAACAGGTTACCCAGAGAAGTCACGGATGGCCCATCCCTGGAAGCATTCAAGGCCACGGTGGAGAGAGCTCTTAGCAACTTGGACTACTGAAAGGTGCTCCTGCCCACGGCAGGGGGGTTAAACTAGATGATCTCTAAGGTTCCTTCCAACCCAAGCCATTCTATGATTCTATGATGTAAGCCTGACTGTTCTCCTCACGTGCCAGCCTACAGCCTGTGAAGTGTTACAAGGCCACAAAGATGAGAATGTGCAAGGTTCTTCACCAGGCAGATCCATGTCTCACCGAGCCTGTCATCTGCTCAGTTCAGATCAGGAGGAGACCAAGAGCAGGTGATCATATCCTAGAAGATGCTGATGGTTAATACACATCAGCACCTGTTAAAGACTACAAACACAGCTAGGTTTAGATGAATGTAAGGTTCCCAATCAAATGTTTAAATCATACTATCAGCTGCAACTTCACAGTGACACTTTTATAGCTTTTTCATTCCTGTTTTGGCCTCATTAGCTTATCCTGAATGAGAAAGATCCTCTCCACATGAACCCAAGAAAATACTTTCCTTTGAAAACCAGCTCTTACACTTTATCTCCTTTCTCCAGTTACAAAACCTTGGATTCTTCATACAGCAATCATATAATCAAGAATTAAAAATCAAATATAACACACAGCAAATATTCTCAGATGAGTCACTGTACTCTCTACATTCTTGATTTGTTGGTTTCTTTGCTGAGCAATCACCAGCTAATTACTGGGCTAACTATAAAACACCAAAACAGTTACATCTGCTAGACACAGCCACGAAGGAAAGAGAAGATTTCTCATTTCATACTTGAATTAAAGTGTACATAATGATAGTTTTCAAGAGATCTCATTACAACTCTGCTTCAGCTATTTCAAATTTTTCAGACAAGTATGTCCTTTATGTTTTTGAGAGGACTGCACAGCCTTATTAACTAATGCCATAACTCTACCTTCTGGGTCCTCTCCCATTTGAGCAGACTTGGGTTCCTTGGTTCAATGTCTGGAAAATTCCAATATCTCAGGTAACATTACAAAAACAGAAACAATCCTTCTAGAGAGCATCAGATACAACTTTTTTTTCATTGCTTTTGCATCCCACACACATAAAATGAGCAAGGAATAACATCAAATGCTACCATGGCTGTTTACTAGTCTTTCAGACATGAAAGTCTACGTGGTAGACAGGACAGAGCTGACCACCATACAGCATCCTAGGATTCACAGCAAAGATCTCTGTATCCAGGAAGGTTTCTGAGGTGTCCTCCACTGTATCAACACAGAAATGTACCCTCTCCCCACTGACAGTTGTTGAAATGGTGAATTTGGCAAGAGTACTTGCCAGAAAGGTGACTGGCTTTTGTTCAAAAAACGCAATATGGACAACAGCAGGCAAGTCATAGTGCAACAGCAGCTTTTAAAAGTGGCAGAAAAAAAAACCAAAAAAAACAAACCAAAAACAAACCAACAAAAACAACACACACACAACTTTTTCTGGAGGGTTCTCATCTATTTTTCAAGGAACTATAAGGGGAATATCTGCTACTGTTACAGCTACAGGTAGGGCTGCTGGTGGATATCCAGTTTCCAATTATTTGTTACAACACAGCTGAGAGCAATTAGACAGTTTACATATGACTGGTAGGAGCCCAGTGCACATTATGTGGACCATCAGGTCCTGCAGCCTAAACACAGTTCTTGATTTAATGGATAAATGAATTTTGCTAAACCACTTCAAATACAGGAATGTTTTCTGAATCTGTGTGCAGGCTGTTAATATAGTTCTATGAAGTCTCATTCCAAAGAGATCACAGCATACTTTATCAGATCCAATAAAAACTGCACCCCAAAATCCCACACCAATGAATTTAGTACTTTTTTCTGGGGCTTCTAGACTGATATCTTGTTCGGCAATTATTTTTCTTTTCACTGAATGATACTTTCTATTATAGTAGTGTGCTTTTCATGAAAAAGGAGTTTTTTTCCTATTTCTCTGCCAAATCTCAACAACCAATAGAAAGAACCTTTTTGTTTTTCTCCACCAAGTACACTGATTCCTTCATTCTTTTTCCACATTCTTTGCTGTGGAAGTGTAGTGTTCTTGATCCTAAAGGAGAGGTCTAAGGATTAAGAAAGTGACAAAGTAAGGGTACACATTCACATCTCTTACTGCTCAATGCCAGAAGTACCTTCAGGACAAATTCCATGGAGTAGAAAGCGAAACTTTAAAAAAAAACATGATGGCTTTCAGAATAACACAAACCTCTAGAGCACACAGTGGGTTTGATGCACTCTGGGTGAAAGAACTATTTCAGGACAACAGGTCCATTTATGGACTTCAAAAGCCCTTGAAACATCACAAATCACCACTGTGAGCAGTTGCATGAGCGGGCGGTTTGGTCCTGGGGCACCTGGTGGAGAGACACAAATGGGCCCAGCAAGGAGCTTGAGGCTTCTGCAGTGCTGGAGCACAGGCAGGGGCTGAGCTGAGCCCTTCCTGTCCTGTCCTGCCCTGTCCCAGAGGAAGAGCCTGTCCAGGTGCACAGTGGAACAAGTGCTGAGGGACAGTTTGTCTCCAAGGACAAGTGCAGCTCAACAGAGTGGGATTTCTGGAAGAGCAAACATCTCCTGAAAGCAGCTGTGAGTCCAGCCCACACATTTTGTGCACCATGTGGGAGGCTTGAATCAATTTAATCTGGCAAAGAGGATCTAAAAAGGGGTCTAAGCTGTCCCTGGCACCAAGTGAAAAGTTTGTAAAGGTTAGTCCGTGTTGGCCATGCTTCCAAGCTCTCCCTGGTGAGGCTGTGCCAGATGAGATGGAAAAAGGCTGAGGAGCTGCTGGAAAACGGCTTACACTGGGAAATCCAAACAAGTGCAGAAATGTATTGCTGAGTTTAGCAACAGAAATGGAAGAACCACTAATACCAATGATAACTTGCATATTTCTTGTAGCCATGATAAGGAAGAATTGGAACTGGCTGCCCAGGGAAGTGTTTGAGTCCCCACCCCTGCAGGGATTTAGAAAACATGAGGATGGGTGTTTAAGGGCATGGTTTAATGGTGGACATGGCAGTGCTGGGTTAACAGCTTGACTCATTGATCTTAGAGGTCTTGTCCAAGGGGAATGACCTTATGATTCCATTATAAAATGAAGACTTTTGATCAATATTCTGTCTTTCACAAATTTCAAGCAGAAGTATAATATCTTGAAATTCCAAGAGAAAAACAGTGCATGGGAAAGTTAGAACTGTATTCAAAAGTCTTTCAAGCTTCTTCTCCATGTGCATGCTCCCACAGATAAGATACACACGTTCCAATGGGGAGACCAGTGTTTGGAGGCCGATTTTCCCCACTGAGCAACTCATTTATTGACAACTGAGACCATTACCATCAACTCCAAAATCATCATAGTAGATGCAATGGTATCATTAGGAATTCATTCTAAGTGATCTGTGCAACTCTCAGATTAAATTAGGAAAGGAAAACCAGTCCCTTATTAAAAGATCGCAGTAGGCAAAATAGAACAGCTTGAATTTACTGCTTCATAGACTAGAATTACTTTTTATTATTATTCCCAATGTAAAAAAGTAGCCACTCATAACTGAGGAGTCTTCTTCTGTAAGATTTACTGATGAATTATTCACATATTCTTTAGTTTGCCCTGTTTCATGCTTCAATGAAGAATACTGAGCTGAAGGTAATAAAGGTACTGGCCCTCTCTATTTAAGCTGTGCATCTGTGTACAGCCAGATGCAACAGGCATCAACATATAATGTCAAACAGTTGAAATTTTTTAAGGTCTTTTGCTCTTAACCCCAACACAAACCAATAGCAGATGAGCCTTGTCAACAATTTGCTAGCTGCTTAGTACACTCCAACTACCATGTTCTAGACTGCACACTACGTATCTGGTTGGCATTAAAGTGCATAATGAAGAGCATATTTGCATCCTGTATTTTTCCAATTTTAATCACTATATTACAGGCTTAACAGGCTTACAGTTCATGTCAGGAGCCAAATTGTTCTAATAAAATATGAAGCATTTATCTACTGAGAGGCTGAAAAGAGCAAAGTTTGTTTATTGCTAAGTCTGAAACAATGCTAACTAGAGCGTGTGTTACTTAATCTCATTCATGCCCGTAAGATTTTACATGCTAAGACTAAGCTGAGTAAATAAAATTCAGAAACTTGAAGAAAATCCCATTCTCTTATTTTTATTGAGCATTAGTAACAAGCTTGGCTCTGTACTGGAAATAGCCTGTTTTCCAGCTCACTTCAGCTACATCTAAGGCACCTAAGGCTTCATTATAATCTATGTAACATGTGAAAACTACTGGGAAAATAAGCAAAGGAGAATAGTCCTACCAGAACCCAGGAAAAGCAATGGATAAGCAAAGATTCTTCACTAACACCTCCAACTGCTACAACATTTCATCTGACACTTCTAAACCAATGGTGATATTCTCATTCCACCCAGGTCAGCATAAGATGAGCAACTCATCTCACAGGGCCAGAATTCTCCCTGTATCTTGGCCCCAAGGAACTTAAAGATCAGTCTAAGCAAACTGAAGCAACTATGCTCTAAAGTCTGAGCATGAGATTCTGGCCATTCTGTTGCTTCTAGGAAGCAAGCTTCAAAAGAACATTCCAGATAAAGGCACTAAAAGAAGAAAATATGTAATGCTAAGGAACAGATCTTCCAAGTTATAAACACGTGAACAAAAGAAAGCATGTAGCAGAATGCAAGCTAAACCAAAACAGTAGAAAACAGAAATTAATTTATTTCTCAGATGTACAGAGTCTTCACCATTGTAGGGCTGCTATAAGACTATGCAAGGAGCAAATTTCCCATTTTTCACAAAAAGAAAGGTGGATACAGGACGTTTTCTGAACAACTTCACCAAAGTCACATATGTTGAGAATCAGGAAATGAAAATATATCTTCTGTGCACCTGAGAGAGTTCCTTATCATTGCAGTCATTCTGCTCTAAACATTTAGCAAAATTGAACAATCACTGCAAAATCATAATTCATAGAACTCTTCAAAAAACTCAAATTACTAAATTAAAAAAAAAAAAAAAACTTCAAAAATTCCTACAAAGTTATCTTCCAAGACAAAAATGAACAAATGAAGCCACTTCCAATAAGGAGAGGCTTTTTGGATATTGGGAGACAAGAAGGTGGTATTTCAAATAAATATGGAATTTTCAGCAATATGCTCTGAGAAAATGCTGGATTTGCAGGCAAATAAAAGAATTTATAGACACTTGCACAAAGAGTGAAGGAAGAATAAATGCTATTTATGCTGCCATAGCTGCACATGGCTGAGAAGAGAAGCCACAAAACAATTTAACTAGAAAGGGGAAGGTAGAAGAACAGAATAGGTGTCTTTAACCATAGTGGAGAAACACTGGATTGAAAAATTAGAACGCTGAAAATATGGAAGTACCTGATTTAGAAAAAGATATATTAAAAAGACAGCTCAAACTAAATGTTTCCATGCTATACAAACCTACACTTAGCTGCAGGACATCACTTTAATTCAATCCAATATCACTGAGCTTTACATCCTGCTTGTACTCGTCACATTCAAATTCTCGTCCAAATCTTCTGTCATCCTCCCTGTTGTCAACCCCAGGCATCAGAGTCTGAGACTTCAAAGATGATGGACCAGACTCAGAAATGTTGAACTAGAACAGATGGAGCATATCTGCTTTTCAGATACATATAGCTATCTTCACATCTTGCAGGAATACTATTAAAAATTAAATTAAATGTACTAGCTTCTGTATTTCAGATCCACTTAAATCACAGCAGGCTGGGTGTCATCCTGAAAAATGACACTTAATGACTACGGGGCTTTTTTAAATTCAAATGAGAATTCCCTCATAAAGAAGATAAAAATGTATTAAATTTACCTGTGTACTCTCAGTGCTTACCATTCAGCACATTTCAAGTAGAAATTAGAATTAGTATTTGGCAAGAGCCTATTGAGGTTTTTTTTCATAATTCCATGGAAATGCAAATACAGTCTTAAAAACAGACAGGTCATATGTTTTTAAAAAACTAAAAGCTACTTGGTTGGCATTACACAGATTGTTTTTTCTTATATTCTTAATACAAGAAATACACATTTCTTAATTTTGAGAATACCTTACATTTTTAAAGCTATGTTTCCACTTTCAGATAAAGTAAATTTAGTAAGGTATTCAGCTTAATAACTCTAACTGTGGGCCTCTTTGAGACATCTTAATTTCACAGCCCAGTTCTGAGGTATCTGATAACATAGTTACCTCAGCTTAGAAGGAAATAACATAATTTGGGAATTCTTTTGCAAATACATAAATTCTTCATATAACAATTAAGTCAGACTATTGTAAATACCTACCTGAAATCGAAGAGCTCCATCCTTTCATTGGGAAGTTTAAATGTCAGGATAAAACCCCATTTAAGCATTCAGACTCTTACCTAGCAATGAAAACAGGCAGTAGTAGTTTCTGCACCCTGCAGAGCACTGATATAGAGTCCAAAAGGTTTTGCTATCTCAGTTCTGATAGACATGACAGCACAAAAGTCTCCACATCAGATAGAGCCAGCAGTTTATAAAGCTCCTAAATCATTGTCATGAATGCAATGTTCTACATGCTGGTGTGTGCTTAGTCAATAAACTTGGAGGTAGGAAACTTATTTATGTGCTTATTATCCTTCATAATACCCATATAAATGCCTAGAGATTAACACTCTAGGACCTGTTAGCCAGGCGTATCACTGATATAACTTAAACTACACTGTGATAAAACACCACCCGCTACACCAGAGGTACTGAGGCACAGAAGGGAAAGAGAGACTTGCAGTGCCTGCTGAAGTTGCTCAATATTTATTTAAGAAAAACAGAGGGAGAAAAAAAAAATTGTAGGCACACATGCAAAAATCCATTATGGGGTGGTGGGGTAGAAGAATCTGGTTTTAAATATACTGACCAGCTCTGTTGGTAAGAGAACCAGGCACCTTGG
Organism: Rhadina sibilatrix; assembly: GCA_013400275.1. Lineage (NCBI taxonomy): Eukaryota > Metazoa > Chordata > Aves > Passeriformes > Phylloscopidae > Rhadina > Rhadina sibilatrix. Next base: position 38,839 of record VWYO01012216.1, on the reverse strand, counting down.
ATTCAAATTTCATGCTCTCACCACTAAACCACAATCCCTGCAGAGCATTTAAGTAAAGCTGTAAAATGGAACATCAAACAGCAAATGCAAAGCTCTAGGATGTACTTGAGTATTATCAAGAGCATTCAACTAAACAGATTTCTTCTTAGCTAAACTTACATAAACAACAGAAAAATTATTCCACACAGTAGAAAATCATGGGGATCTCTACATGATTACTACAAGGACAGTGTTTCTGTTACAAACTAAGAAAAATGACAAAATCAAGAAACGAACACAACAAGCAGTGATAACTATGTTTGTGGCTAAACAAAATGGTTAAATCTTACTCACAATTTCATAATTTAGTGGTATGAGATGTAAATGCAAAAGAAGGGTAGCTCTAAATAGTTCTGACATTAAATCATTGTAATATAAGTCTCTTGAGAGACATGCTATTCCTCCACAGCACTGCACTTCATTGTGTGCTATTTCTCATTACACATCCACCAAACTTAACTATGACTTAAGGTATTCTTAAGATCAAGCCCAGAATGGCACATACAATGCTGAAGCCCAAAAACATAGATTCAGTTACCATTTTGTGTAGAAAAAGAAATTTTACATGGAAATTTTTATATTGAGCAAAAGCATTGCTCACTCCAGCAGTGGCCAGTGCTTTAGAGGAAGGTATCAGAAATCTCTTGTTGGTAAAGGCAAATTTATCTCCCAAATAAGAGTATTCCCAGACTGTGATACTCAAGTCTATATCTAGAAGCATGAGATTAAGTAATTCCTCTAAAAAGGAATTACTATATATCTATACATATAACTATAATCTTAATAAGAAAATCTGTATTTTTTTTATTGCTATGTAAAAGTATTACCTACTTTACTATTCAATAGTTAAACCTCAGATTTAGCAGGAATGGCTCTAGGGACCTGCTGTGGTGAACATCTGTCTAGTTGCATGATGTTGGCATCATCAGTCATTTAATTTTCTTCAACCCCTATCCCAATTCTGTAGCACACTTGAGTAAAAAGAGATCATTTGTGACTTGTTTTTTTCAGGGGTACTAAGCATCCCCAATTGTCATTCTCTTTTACTTCATTTTGTAACCCCAGGACTCCATTCCCACACATAAAAGGGACACCCATCACTTCAGAGAGGTGCATGGGAAAGCATCCTGAGCATTCTAAAACACTATCATGAAACAGAAGAACATATGATTTTCAAATCCCAGTAATCATGTTATGTGCTACACCACATAATAAGAAAGCAAATACCATGGTGGATGAAGAACCATTGCTACTAACTACTCCACTGGGTCTTCTCTTGGAATTTGAAGTGTCAGTGCATGTATTTTTTTTTAACTGATCCACATCTATGGATATGAACTACACGTGTAGCTGCTTATCAGCTAGAGTGTATACACTGAGCTCCCAGCAAAGATAAAAGCAACAGAAAGCAGATGAAAAAAAATGTTGACTTTAGTAATTAGAAAAATCCAGCTGCAGCTAATAAGGAGAAGGAATGTTAAACTGAGACCTTCTTATTTTTTTTTTTTAAACTTACTACAGCTGAGACACAGAAGCCAAGTAAATCACTGGACTCTTTCACTCTAGGACTGCTGGTAGAGAACTGTGCATAGAAAAACTACTGTAGCTGATCTGGTAGGAAGGACCACAAGCCCTAAATGGAGGTCTTCGTTCAGGTCAAGCTTCAGCAAACTCTAATCCTTCTCAGGTGACATTACATGTATTTGACCACATCCAGCTGATCTCTTCAAATATTTTCCTTCCTCTCCTCCTTAAGCCTGCCAGAGTGTGTTTAAGTAGCACAGACTAATGTTATTTTACTCAATGAGCATCATGTTACATCAGGCTCAGTATGCAATAGTTTCACTTAGCGCCTGCTTGGAAAGCTATTAGAGAAAAGCCCTCTTCCAAAGCTGAAATAAACCCCTACATATTGATGCCACTGCTAATTACAATAACTGAAAAGTTGAAAGCAGCAAGACTTTTTCCAGGAGTCTGATAAAAGAGCTAAAGTAATTATAATGAGTTCTCAAATATAGCATCAGCAAATTGACAACAATATCCCAGAGCAAGCACCATCTCAGGAACATCCACAACGCCTGAGACAGAATGACATCACCCCCATATTTACAACAAAATGAGGGAGACCAGAGTTAGGTCTAGTATCTTAATTATTACATTCACAGCACACTCTTTGGTAGCTGTAAATATTTGAGAGAAGAAGCATGGGGGAGCAAGGAACTCATGGGATGCAAAATTAGCACGACATAGAATCTTATTTTTATGAGAACCCGTGCCACTGCTAAATACCAAGAAGCTTCTCTGAGTTGATTTTAGTACTCCAACAACATTAAGGGGATTACAAGTGTGCATGATTCTGTCACTTATCCTAAGGATTTCTAAAGAGAATGGACTGTTTCCTCTCCACAGCTGGCTGTTAAAAAAAACAGGCTCAAGCCAGGTTCCCAATACATTTCCGAACTATCTTTCACAGAACGGCTGAAGTTGGAAGGAACTTTTGGAGATGAAAGGAACCAATTGGTCCAATTATCCTGTTCAAGTAGGGCCAGACAAATGGCAGCTGCCCAGGACCACATGTGGATGACTTTTGAGTATCTCCAAGGACAGAAACTCCACCTCTCTGGACAACACATGCCAGTCCTCAGTCACCTGCACTGTAAAAAAGTCTTTCCTGATGTTCAGAGGGTATCTCCTGTGTTTTAGTTTGTGCTCATCATTTGTTTTCTGTTACTGACCACCAGGCAAGAGCCAGGCCCTCCCTTTCAGCTACATTGATGAGAACCCCTTTGTCCTTCTCTGGGCTGAACAGACCCAGCTCTCTCAACCTTTCCTCACAGAAGAGATGCTCCAGTGCCTTAACCATCTTATTGGTCCTTTGTTGAACTCCCTCTAGTACTGAGGAGCCCAGAGAAGGACACAGCACTCAGCTGTGCTTCACCATTGCTGACTAAAGAGAAATGATCATCTGCTGGCAATCCAGAACACCATGAGCTTTCCTTGCAGCATGGGAACACTGCTGGCTCAGGTTCAGCATGGCATCCACTGTCTCCCCAGAGCCCTTTCTGCCAATCTGCTTTCCTGCTGATTGCTCCCCAACTTCTACTGATGTGTGGGGTTGTTCTTTCCCAGGTGCAGGGCTCTGCACTTCCTATTGAACTTCATGAGCTTTCTTCTGATTTCTCCAGCTTGTTGAGGTCCCCTGAATTTGGGGTATTTTCCAAAACACTGCTGGCATAAGATACAAATAACAAGACATTTTTAGCAGAAGAACAGACAGGATCATCCTCTTCTTGTACTCAAAGCTGAGAAAAACTAGATTCCCTTTGACACAATACACAAGTCTCTGTCTTGGGTTGCAGAGACCATGCAAAAGAGATGGATAGAGCATGTACAGCACAAATGCAGAATGGTAAGAGAAAAATGGTCTTTCTTGCCCAAAGAGAGACAGATGAGGCTGAACACTAATCTGAAATGGAGGAAATACTTCTTTTGTGCAAGTACGTGCCCTCAGCACAGAGCAGTGACATAATCCAGTGAATATGGACAAATCTGAGAATCAAAACTACAGATCAGATACCCAAATTTGTCCTCTAATAAAAAGGCTATTCTATGCCTCTTCTTCCTCTCCATGTGTCAGTTTTGTTTACCTGAATCCTTTAAAGTACATATAATTTTACTACTCTAATCTGTACAGCACTAGACTAGGTGGTCTAAAAGTTCTGTTCACCTAAATCTAAGATTTTGCAGATTTGCTTCTCAGTTTCACACCACACATTTTGCATCAAAGAAGGTCATTGCTTTCTACTTCCATAAGAATCTGTATTAAAAAAACAAACACAAAAAAAGACAGAGTAAAGTGGAGCCAAAGTAACCTTTACAGAAAATAAAAGTTACTTTAAACACTAAAAAAAATTGGAAAATCCTCTCATTTTAATTCCTAACTACAGCCATAAGCATTTCCTAAAACTGAATTCCAAAACAACTTTAAAGGCCACAGATAAAATTAAGCAAACTAATAAAAGAACTAATGACAACTACTTGCATTTCTGCAGTTCCATTATAGCTAAAAAGAGAAATCATGACCCAGAGTCATCTCAGCATCAACAAAGATGCTGCACTCAGCATATTGCAATAGTGTTGTAAGAAATAGAGTTGGAAGCCAAAGCACCTGCCTAGAAATAGAGTTGGAAGCCAAAGCACCTGCCTAGAAGCACCACTTCAATTAGATGCTGACATTATATACATCTCTACCTGCCATAATATTAACATTTCACACTGGAAAGCTGCTTAGCATTTACAGAAAAGAGGCATTTATTTTCTGTTACCATTTTCATTGATGCATACATACACGAACCACAAATTTTACAGGTAGAAAGACTAACAATGAAGGCAATCCCTCTGACATCCTGATGGTACCCTCTTACCAGGGAGGCAGAATTCCCAACAGTGAACCACATCAGGTAAAACCAAGTTTATTATGTATAATAATGATTTTACCCATGTACATCAATATCTCCTAACAACTTAAAAAAGACCAAGACAGATGCATGTAGGCCTGGCATATTTTCTGTGGTCCAGGAAAGGAACTTAAGTTGAAGAACTGTCCTGCTGCCACAGCAGTAGTCCACAACAGCAAAGGTACACAACTACCCTACTCCAAAAGGTGCCTTGCCTCAGATGTCCCCCAGTGTGTCAGCTTTCCTTCTCTCAACAAAGCAGGGGAGATCACTGATCATTTTGGAGAAGATAGGAAACCAAATTTAGAGCTAAAGCCACCTCCTGAGAATGCTCCTGGTGAAGGTAAAACACGTAGCCCGATGCAGAGAGAGAAATAAGCAAACCCTCTGTGAAATACTCTTTGGGTTTAGGTTTGTTGCAAGACTGAAGCATCTCAGATCAGAGGCTAGTTTTAGGTATGTCACAATAATTGCTAAAAGCTTTAAGCAAACTAAAACCAGCAGCTGCTGTGTGGTGCTGTGAACAGAACCTAGTGCACCTGGTGTGCATCGCAGAGATTGTGCCAGGTTACAGTGACTCTTGCTGAGTCAAACCCATGCCCCTCACGTTATTATGTGATTATTATATGTGCACTGTGTAAACTGAGATGTAAACCAGGTGTGAACCAGCTCACACGAAGGGCCAAATAACATGTCTACTATAGGAAGGGAACCCAGGCCAGATTTCTGCTCTGGTGACCTTAGTCCAGAGGCTGCCACCTGAGCAGGGCCAGCACTACAGGCACCTCAGCTGGGACCCTTGAGTACCATCCCAATATAGACAAAGCAAAAGATGATGGAACTTTAGTGCCCATATAAGAGTCACAGCCACACGCTTGGCAGTGGAAGCACTGTGTTAAGTTGGAAGGTTTATAATAAAAACATATGGTATCTACCAAAATTTTTGAGTAATTCCAGAAAGAAGAGTGAATCAGTAACACCTATCTTTACCAAGCACAATTGCTGTTCCAGTTGTTTCCATCTTGCCCATAAAGCTTTAGTATGGACGTGATGGGTGTTGTCAGCACTGCTATACACGTGTAGATTAATCTGTGCATGCACAACAGCCACTTGTCTGATGTGGCTAGTTTGGGGTTCTTCTGGTATTCCCAAGGTGGCAACCATATGGCTGAGAAGCCCCTACATGACTGCAGAGTATATGTGTCTGTGCAACACATTTCAGCCAGCATTTCAACTCAAAAAAGAAAATAATGTGCTTGGATCAGGAAGTTTGTATTTTATGGCAGCGCTGCAATTCTCTAACACAAATACACTTGTCCCTTTGCAGTGTAAAAGCAGTACAAGTATCTTCCAAGATAAAAAGGCACAAACACTGTCTTCATTGCTGCATACGGTCTACTTTGGAGTTAGTGCTCATGCAACTGAGTAGTGATTAAAAAAAAAACAACCTAAAAGCCAACATCACAAACATTACTTACCTTCTATTTCCTTTCCTCCATCTCACTACGTCTATGTTTAGCTCTGATTTTCATGAAGATGGAGAAAATCTTCACAATTGTCACAAAAAATACAGACAAAGGTAAATCTGAGACTCGGTCCTTAAACCATATGCTTTTGATTATTTTTAGATTTGAATCCTAGAGAAAAAAATATTTTTACAAACAGAAAATCACAGTAGAAGTACTTTAATGATATTTTGGATCTATGTAAACTACATATGAGATTTGCCATTATCCTTATCAACTAACACACATAATTCCACTGTGGGGTAAGGGGGTGTTTGAAACAAAATTACAGAACTGCACACCTCTTCTAAATATTCTGGGTGTAACCTGTAATTGCTTATATTTCCCCAGTTATAGTCTTATGACCATCTCATAAAAACAACAAAAAAGCAAGGAAACAATATTTCCTCATAAAAGGACGAAATCTTAGAGATACATCAAGTACTTGGCTCTACTGAAATTGGTATTTCAAAAAGAAATACATAACAGATTAATTACCGAAACAGAGAACATGAAGGTTTTTTTGTACTTTTCACCAGATCTCAACAGATGGGATCTTAAAAATCACCCATTGATCACATAATCAAGGTACCTCAAATACTAATTGCTTCTCTGCTTTCCCATAAAAATTAATCTCTTCCCCGCACTATAGTTCTACTCCTTTTTTTAATATCCTTTTGCATTTCACAGTTTGCATATTCAAGTCCACAAACAAGAGGAAATTTCAGAAAATTTAACTGCCAATCTTTCATATGCTGTCCCCTAAAAAGAAATTTTAAGCTTGAATTTGAATTTAAGTAACAAGCACTTGCATCAAAATAGGATAAGATTAAAGCAGAGCTACATAAGTTCACTGGAGTGTTTCATTCTAGGGTATTTAGGCAAAAACACAAGGAAGAGAGTGTGATCTCTACACATCCAGAAGATGCCAGCACTGCTCCATGGACCACAGTTTGACAAAGGTCAGAGATGTGCGTAGCTGTTTGAAATCAAGGTGCTAAGACATAGAATTCCCAAAGTTAAGGACATGCAACTAAAGTGTCAAATCCTCTTAGGCTCAGAGGAAGATCTACAGAGGAAAATATATTCCATCATTTCATAGGAGTTGCACTTGTCATCTTCATTCCATGTTCAGAACATGGGTTTCACACCAATTAAGTATTTTGAAATAGGATTATGTATAAATACTAATTTCTTGCAATTCCTCCATCCCCCCTACCCCCTCCACTACAGAAACCTCATTGGAAAGGTGACATTAGAGTGCTGGCAAACTTATGCTTTCACTCCTGCCTCTCCTGGGCCTGACACTGTGTTGCATTACCATCTGCCTTTTTGGGGCATATGCTGCAGAGACCACCACCCTGATCCCTTTCAACTCCATTTCTCCTCAGAGTTTTGAAAAGTATTAGTAAAAATGGACAAGAGCCAAATATGGAGAGAATAAAGCGACACAGCTAGAATTCAAGTCAGACTTACAAGTGACCTTACTGCCCACAGACATGCAAAGCTCAACGAGTGTAACACTGAAGTGTGACAGGTAAGTGGTCTTTATGGATGGAGCTGCCTGGACAAAAACATCATGCAGGCAGGAGAGAGCTCTGCACCTGCCTTATGGTGCTCACAAGCAAGATCCAATGGACACTTCGACAACTCTCTTCCTAACGTGTATTAGTTAGAATCCAAGTATCAAAAAGTGATACAAAATCTTTTCCATCCTCTACACTAAAAATTACTTGAGAACAGGTTTAAACCCACCACTACTGTCCCAGAAAGCGATAGATTTACTCCTCTTGCACAAAATTACTTTGCAGCACCACAGTGACACCAAAGCATTACATCTCCTAAACACGTACTACAAATACAATGAGTATACAAACCATGGCAGCACCTAATTTCAGTGTCTAAAGCAGTCCATGATGAAAGGATCAAGCTGTTACATTTGTGCATTATCAACAGCCAACACATATGAAGTCATGCTTTTCACTAAGAAAAGGATTAGCAAATACTTGGAGCCTAGACAAATACAGAAGGTTCTCCAACTGTGACTGAACAAAACTTTGAGGTGAAGAGAAAGGGCATGCTTGAAGAATTGAATTTATTAAAAAAAATACCTGAAACTAAATCAATCTCTAATACAGAAGAGATTAGAATGTTCAAGGACTGTATCTGTTAAGAGCTGCACCAACATTTCACTTTAATATATGTGGTGGATCCTTTCTCACTGGGGGCTGATTTCAGTTTACTTCGGGGCTAACACTGAAGACATGTACAGCTGAACTACACTTCAATTACAGATAGAGGTAATCGAGTACTCTTATATTTTTTTAGTTAGGAGTATGCTTTATCTAATCAAAGGAAAGCACCTACCACAGGATGAGTTAAATTGTACCAACAGTTTGATGGACTGCACCAATTAGCACTACATCAATTATAAAAGGAAGCATAGACCTTCATGTTCCAGAGATAGCTACCTGTAGTCACATGAATCCCACCCCAGAATTCAAAACCAAGGATGCATTTTTGGAAAGGATGTTACGGTGAACTATAAGCTTTCAAGCTGGAAGTATGGTAAGCTGGGCAATGTTTGCAGCCTGTGATGATCTGCAGGTTTCACTAGACAGTCCCTCTAGTTAGCTGAAGTTTTTGGTATTAAAAAATAAACTAGATGATCAGAAATGAAATGTGGACCTCCATGGGATAGTCAGAGTCTTGGCAGAAAGAGCAAGAGAAAGAAAAAAACCCAACAAAGAAACAGTCCATTCTTTATTTCTTCATTCTTTGAATTTTGATGGCAAGCACCTCTTCCACTTTCTACCTTTTAAATAATTTCATATTTTCCATATTTTTAAAGGCAGCTTATGTAAACAACACCATGAAAACATACTTCAATGCTTATGGTAGCCTGTATATTTTAAATGACACACTGAACTGAGAAACTGCATTCTTGCTGTTATCACCATAATATCCCTGTATTAGAGTAAAAACTCACTTTCAGTATCTGTCACGCATTTTGAGCTGCTTTAGTGAGAGTCTTCAACCAAGCCTTAGAAAATGTGTATCCTCTCCACCCCCAAAAGGGGAAAATATGCAGTTTAGACAAGCATACAAATCTAAGCTCTTCATCATAGTGTAAATCTTACAGCAGGTTTTAACACAAAAGCATGTACACAGACTTCAATGTCTGATCAGGCACAACCACCTAGCCCAGCATCCTAACCCCAAGTGACCTAAAGTGATAATGGAACCTAAAGGAAAGGAAAGCATACACACACCAGCACTGTGCCAGAACATGCTCCCCATTTCTGGCTTCCCCAATAACAGGTCTTGGGACACCCAAAGGTGTCAAATGCATAGGACCTGCCCAAGGTATCCTGCCCAGCCTCTGCCAACCACCATGCCTCCCAGTAAGCCAGCCTGAGAGTCTTCATTTCTATGCACCCCCATTTTGACTTGTTGTACCCTTTAAAAAAGTTGTTTCCATTACGTCTCAAAGGGAAAAACCACTGGTCTTTCATGCACCCTGTGATATTCAATGAAATGACAATGGACACTTCGACACCCATCTTATACTGACTGCTAAAGAGAAATCCAAAAAAGAGATGTAAATTTTCATTGAAGATTGCTTACAAGAGAAACAAAAAATAAAGTTATATAATTCAACAAGAAAAAGAAAGATAGGCTAAACTAGCTGTGATATTACACCACTGAGCTTTAAGCTAGGTAAACCTTAAATAGGTTTTCAAGTATCTACTGTGGGAAAGGCAAAATGGCCATAATTACCTGCTCAGGGCAGTGACTTCCAGAGGGAGAATTGGTGGGGTGTTTTAAGGAAAGTAAGGTTCTGTTCTGAGCAACTATCCAAAGCAATATTCAGATAAGCTGAAAGAAGTAACTAGGAGCAGTGGAATAACTAGAGCCTGTTGATAATTACATATTTAACAAAAAAAAAATTTAGTTAAGTGACACTGACCAACAAAACAAAAATCAATGCAAGGTAGGAACCACTTTCTAAACCCTATTTTGTTATTCCACTCCTACTGCAATGCCACAAGCCTTGATTTGGGAAAGGGTTGCAAGCAGATGGTGAATGAGAAATTCTGGAACATCTCCTCATATTTATTTAAGTCTTCTTTACCAAAATGTTCTACATAAGCAACAACTCCACACAAATGCCAATGCAAGCATATACACTTAAAGTTTATTGTACATTTAGCTGCTTTTAAAAAATCAGCTACACATGATATCTTGCCCATAATACCAGACTGAATGCAATTGATTCCTACCACACAGGAGACTTAATCTATGCCAAAAATTGTATTTCATTAAGAAAACGATATTATGGAGCATCTGAGATCATGTAACAGACAAAACAGAATGCCAGAGAAATTTTAACTGCCAGTACCCCATAGTGACTGCCTGATTATTAGCAGATGGGATATGGAAAAATTGTGAAATTATTGGAATTTTGGGTCCTGTATGAAAGCATTACTTCAGACTGGATGTGTCATGGCAAATATCTATTATAATTTGAATACGTTCTTAGCTTGTGCTTTCCGTGCTTAGAACTGGCTATGCTTACTTCTTTAGACCTATTAACTGAAAAAGACTGCATTCTTCAAAGCCCAAAACAAAATCCTTAGGTGACAGCACAAAACAGCGCCAGTAAGTCAACTGTCAATACTGATCGTATTTATCCAATAATTAAACTAAAAACTAATTTAAATCAATCGCCTTTGGAAAAGCCAACTGTTCAACAAGCACAACAATTGGTCTAGGATCAATCAGTGAACATGAGATCAATTAAAACCAGCTTAAGTTTTTGTAGGAGGACAATTCACACAACTTGGGTTAGATGCCTATTCATTTCAGTACTCCCACAATGCAGCCCTTAAGCTCTGTTGTAAAGCAGAAATACCACTATCACCCTCCGCTGTCTAGCCAGCACTCTAAGTAGTTCCACATTTAATTAAAGACACAGTATACCCTTTGTTAGCACAGATAGTCTGGTCACTTTAAAGGACTGCTATCGTTTTAGCCACACACACATAAATTACACTCTGGAAACCATCTGTTGAAAAACCATCAAAACCAAACTGCCTTTCCAATTTTATTTGTATCTACTCTGATGGTGATATATGCATGAAAGTGCAGATTATTCTCTTCTCGCAGTTTTATCACTATTTGTAGCATCTTAACACTGGAGATGTTAAGTCACGCCCCTTCTAAATAATACCACTAAAAGTGCAATTCTTTCAAAAATATGGATTTCTCAGTAGCTTGAGCCATCTGATTTTCAGCTACTTTAGAAATGTGAAGGGGATGCATGCCCGAGAAAATAACAGGAAAGTGATAGAAAAATAATGCAGAAGATGTGGATAATAAAAACATTTTATAATAAGGTGAACTTCCCCACTACTCAGAAAAAAAAAAAAAAAAAAAAAAAAAAAAAAAAAAAGCTGAAGCCTCGGCCAGGCTGCCAGCCGGAAGGCGCTGCAGTAACCTCTCCGTCCACACGGGAGCTGTACTGGCACACTGCACCGCTCCGGCTCCCAAGCTCCGGCATCCCGACAGCAGCCTTTAGGGAAACCGATGAAGCTCCAGCGCACCGTTTACGTTTTTCCTCCAAGGGATCTGCACGTTTTCAGCAAAGCTGGCGGCACAGAAATGCCCTGGGCGCTGGGCAAGGCGCGGTGCGCTCTGCCGAGCCCTGCGGGAGCGGCACGGCGGTGCCGGAGGATGGAAGGGGAGAAGCCGCCTTTCTGCCTCGGAAACGTCCACGGAAAGCAGCCTCAAAGCCCGTCCCATGGACACGCGACTCTCAACTGCGCGGGCTAACAGCGATCCCCCGGCAGCCGTGAGCCGCTGGACGAGGAGCGACGGCGACATCAGCGACGTCCCCTGCCCGCTACGGCCCCTCCCGCGGTGGGCAGCTGTGGGAAACAGCTCCCAGCGAGACCCCGGCTCCGCCGGCCCCGCGGGGAAGGACACGCCGTGGGGGCTGGGGGCCGTGCGCCTACTTCTCGACATTCTCGTCCCCGGCAGCCCCGGGCTCCGGCCGGTCCCTTCCCATCGGAGCTCACGTCCACGCCGCTCCTCCTGCTCCCGGCTGCACCTCGGCAGCAGGACGGCGGCCACCACCTCGCGGAGCGGTCGCCGCGCCGGCACGGCCCCGCGCCCCCGGGCTCGCCCCCGCTGCCTCCCCACGTGCCGGCCCGGTGCCCGCGGGCCGGAGCGCGACTCACCTGCCGCAGAACGGCCCTTCCCCGCGGCTGCCCCGCCGGCGTCCGGGGTGAGCAGCCGGCGCCACTCACCTCTCTTGCTGCGTCTCCAGCGGCCGGGCTGGCAGTGGCCGTAATCCATGCAGTTCAGGATGATCAAGGCAAAGGAGAAGAGGCGAAACTGCATCCTGGGCCGCTGGGGTGGGCAGCCTCCTC
>VWYO01012216.1:0-24439 GCA_013400275.1 Rhadina sibilatrix | reverse complement strand
CACCGGATTCCCGGAGGAAGACTGGACCCTTCTCAGCATCACTGGACCCTTTTGCTACAGGATCATCTCTACTCCAACAGAACCACATCTGCCACTCGAGGAGGACTCACTTTTGGACTGCTTCCAACACCCTGGCCAACAGGGTGTCAGGTTGTAGCTCTGACTCTGTCAGGGTTCTCCAAAATTGTTGTTTGTTTGTTTGCTTGTTTGGTTTTGTTTTCTACTACATCATCTGTATTGTTAATATTCCTAGTAAAGAATTGTTATTCCTATTCCCAAATCTTTGCCTGAAAGCCCTTGATTGCAAAATTATAATTTGGTGGGGGTGAGGTGTTTACATTCTCCATTCTAAGGGAAGCCCCAGCTTTCCCTGGCAGATACCTGTCTTTCCAAACCAAGACAACAACTTATCTGAAATCAAAAGGGGGCATATGAGACTGTGTCCCAAACTCTCAGATATTTCTGTAATCCCTGTACTGCCCTTCTTTATATTTTTCCAGTGTGTAGTAGTAGCACTACACTAGTTTAATCACTAGTATAAAATACAAAGGTTTTTTAAAGTCACATGACAGGGATGGAGTGCATGCTCAGCAAGTTTGCAGAAGACACCAAGCTGAGAGATGCAGCTGACACACCTGAAAGATGGGATCCTTCCAGAGGGACCTGAGCTCAAGAAGTGGCCACGTGGGAATCTCATGAGGTTTAACATGACCAATTGCAAGGTGCTGCACCTGGATTGGGGCAGTCCCCAGTACCAGTACAGGAGCAGCCCTGCCAAGAAGGACTTGGGGGTGCTGGCAGATGAGAGGCTGGACATGAGACAGCAATGTGCACTTGCAGCACAGAAAGCCAAACATGTCCTGGGCTGCATCAAAAGCAGCATGGCCAGGAGTTCAACAGAGGCAATTCTTGTCCCTCTAGTCTGCTCTCATGAGAACCCACCAGGAATGCTGTGGGGTCCCAGCACAGGAGAGACATTGACCTGTTGGAGTGAGTCCAGAGGAGGCCACCAAGACGATTAGAGGGATGGAGCACTTTTTCAGGAAAGCCTGAGACAATTGGAATTATTCAGCCTGGGAGAGAGAAAGCTTCGGTCTTTTTTTTTTTGCCCAAATTGCAGCCTTCTAGTACCTGAAGAGAGCCTACAAGTAAAGATGAGAGAATTTTTACAAAGGGATGTAGTACACAAGGGGCAGTGTCTTCAAACTGAGAGTTCTATATTAGCTGATTAGGAATAATTTTTTTTTACTGTGAGGGTGGTGAGAGGCTGGCACAGATTGCCCAGAGAAGCTGTGGCTGTCCCATCCCTACAAATGCTCAGGGCCAGGTTGGATGGAGCTCTGAGCAACCTGGTCTAGTGAAAGGTGTCCCTGCTCATGGCAGAAAGGTTGGAACTAAATCTTCTTTAAGGTCCCTTCCAATCCAAGCCATTTTATTATTTCATGATACATTCTCTGATGCAAAATATTTATGTATTATAACTGTCAGGGGGTTACAGTGTGTGAGATTTCATTGTGCTATGCAGAGCACCAATACCTTTCAGTGTTGTCATAATCTAAGAATTGCAGATGTGACCTGCCAACTAATTAACACAGATCTAAGAAGTCAGTCAGTCAAGGTCAGTCTAGCTCAGTGTCAGCGGTATCCAAGTGGGTTTGGAGGGGATGCTAAGGGAAAGAGTGCCAAAAAAAGGCATGTATATATGTGGTTTATGGTCTTTATTTTCCCCAATCTACTTAGACAGTGAAGCTTTTCTGTAAAACTTGTTGCAACTGAGGACATAATTTATTTCAGTCAAGTGTGTTTACTGTCAACTGGAGCTCTCCAAGATGTGTAATCTGCATCTGCTCTAATTTCATGTGACATGTTGTGTACCCTAGACAGCTAAAAATGAGACTTTTTGCGTTAGCACTATCTTTAGAGTTTGTGCTTGCAATTTTCTGATGCAGAAATAAGAAGTGTACCAGCACTCTAGAGATCCTCCCAGGCTTTAAAGCCAGGGAGAGAGAGATCAAACTACAAGAAGGGGAAATCAAACAAAGGTGTAAATACACTTTTGTGAGGACTCCAGGAACTAATCTCCTTTACTGTTTCACGTCTACAAAACCATAATTATGTGGCTTTGACTCTACAACACTTACCTAGAGTCTTGGAGTCCTTTTTGCAAACAGTAAAACCAGGATCTCCCCACTTACACAGCTCCATTTCTGGAAGCGTCTGACATGAAAGTGTGAAAGGGCTTTCTGACAGGTGTCCTGCTGGCACTAAAGATGACTGACCTCTCTCAAAGTGGTGGTGTCAGTGGCCTGGAAGCCAAACCAGAGTCTGCAGAGCCCAGAGCATTTTTACAGTCAGAGGGAAAAAAGTCAGGGGCTCCATGAGATTTAAAAGCAGGAGGAGGAGAAGGACTGGGATGAATTCTATAGGACATGGTAGATCTTTGTCTCTGCAGCATCATTTCAGTTAACAGAGAGGAACTGACTGTAGGTATGGCACCTTGTGTGTACTGTGGCTCTAATGAGCACTGCACTCATTCTAAGGTGGGCTTTGTCACAGTAAAGAACTGGGAAAATTATCTAAGCATGTTCAATTAACATATTCATAGGAAGAATGCTTTAGTCAAGGCCCAAGTAGATGATGTGGCAATGATTGAAATGCCAGATGATGACGGTCTGGGCAACAACTTTAGCAATGGAGATAGCTAAGAATGGGTGTATTTTACATAGCTTATTCAAAACTCTCAGCAGCCAAATTAATGTATTTAAATAGTGCTGAGATCATTCATTACACATTGTTCAGAAATCATATTATTTTCTAGAACTAAATTTCAGTTCACAGAAAATTAATTTTTATGTGTTGTGCTCCACAGAGGTTTCACTGACTGTAAAAAGATCTTACCTTCTACATTTCAGCTGTATTAAAGCCAAAGCACTGCTGCTTTTGCAATATAAAGTAATTGTAATTGAATCTTTCCATTTTTTATTGGGCTCCATAGGACTTGATCTGTAAGTATCCTAACTTCATCTTCTTAAAATGAACAACACTAAGGTTTATTTTAAAAGAAATGTCTCCATATTCTTATAACTGGGCAACTCATTGCTACATGAAAGTTACGATCTTTCCTAAGACCAGAATCTCAGCAATAACATGTAAATCTTAGCAGCCTTACATGGCAGTAGAAAAGATATATCTTTATTTTCAGTGAAGGAAATTAATGAATCTGGCAAGCTTCAAAAATAAATATAGTCATATAAAACCCAGGTTCAAACTTTTTATTTCTAAGTCAAATTTTAACTTTAAATTCTTAAAATACACTTAATTTATTAGTCCTTCAAAATGTCATCTGAAATAATAACAATAATGGAATATTGTGCCCAGTTTGGGGTCTCCCCAAACTAGAGCAAGACTACTGGAGAACCACAATGTTTGGGGGCTGGGACACTAGTCCTGTGAGGGAAAGCTGAAGAAGCTGGGCTTGTTCACCCTGAAGGAGAGGATTTAGAGGAGACCAAGCAGTTCCTTTCCTCACCTATGAGGAGGTTATTGAGCAGGAAGTGCCAGGCTCCTTATGAAGGTGCTGGACAGAAGAACAGGAGACAGTGGTCACGTACTGCAACAGGGGAGATTTGTGCTGGATATAACAGAAAATAATTTTCCCTCTGAGGATGAATAAGGACTGGAAGCAGTTTGCCCAGAGAAGTTGTGGACTCTCCTTCGTACAGCAAGGCCTTAAGCAGCCTGGTCTGGCCTCTGCTGATTGTACTTGCTTTTAGCAAGGGGTTGCACTCAGGACCCCCCAAGGTCCCTGCCAACCTTCGGGATCTGTCAATCCTATAAAATCCATGAGCTTCCAAAACAGGCTGAGAGGACTGCCCTGCTGTCTTGGTTTAGGGCAAAATTGAGAGGGAACCTCTGAAGGGGTTCCTCTGAAAAGCAAACCCAAATAAAGTCACCCTACTACACCTGCACACCTCTGGACATCCATTCCTCTTCCATTCAAACACTGGGGAGATCAAAAGACTGTTTTCCTTCTGACTTTTCTCCCTCTCTGAAGCATGACCAAACTCCTCGATTTTTTTACCTCCTTGTGCAGACTTTGCTCTTGCAGAGCTTCCAACAGTGTCCACGAGCATTTTGCTGAAGAACAAATTCATTAATTCATCAAAGCTATATGTTTTTATTAAGGGCTCAGATAAGAAAAGATAGGGAAAAGGGGATAACAATTCTAAAATAACTTCTGTGGCTCTCAAATGCAATTTTCAGTTCTTTCTGAGGAAAAAAAAAAAGGAAAAAGAGAAAGAAACACAGAAAATAGTAAGCAAAAGGTACTCTAAATGGTGTGTATCCTCCATTCCCAGTTTGGACTGGCACCAGACTACCAGTTCCTGCCTGCCATCTTTGGGCACCATGTTTCTCTTGGAGTGTGCAAGAGCCAGTGTCCTCCTGAGGAAAAACTGCATTCTGAAAGTGAGAGTTTCAGCCTGGCAGCTGCAGGAAATCCACTTCTTTTGGAGAATGGTGATTTTAGTTTGCTAGCATATAGATCAGAAAACTACTGAAAAATTAATGTATGCCAAAGTTCAGGCTTTCTGTTTTGCAATGCTTTTCATGGCACTACAGCTAGAGAGGAGGCTTGCAACACATGTACATGGGTTTAAATTTGCTCTAATTGGCCTCAACAAAATGGCTTCACAAGGATCTGGAATGCAAAGATGAAATGGTGAGCTGATATTTGCTTAGTTTTTTTTACAGATATTTTACATCATGTGCCCTAAGCTTTATGCAATCACTGCTTTATTTCTCATACATATAGAAACTCACCCCTCCCCACACACACAAAAAAAAGTCATAGAATAACTGAGTTTGGAAGGGACCATGGAAGATCATCTCTTGCCCAAATCCGAGCTAACTGCAAAGTTAGGTCAGGTTACTGAGAGCCTTATCTAGTTGAGGTTTGAAAAAGTTCAAAGTGGAAGATCCAACAGATTCTCTGGGTGACTTCTTCCAGTGCTTGTCCCTCCTCATAGTGAAAATTTCTGCCATATCTCCAGAGAAAACTTTCCTCATTGCAAGGTGTAGTCATTGCCCTTTTGCTTTTCTCTGTGAATCCCATCTTCTTATAAACTCCCTTTTATATCTGAGTATATACATATGTTTGTAGATAGATATTTGTATATTGGATTATATATATAGTAAATATATATAAAATTATATATATATTTAATAATCTACTCTGTTTTAAATGTATGTTTACTTTTTATTTCTACTTTGCTTTTCCTCTGTTTCCTTATCACCTGTGCTTTGAATAGAGAAGGTATTTAAAATATTTCTTTAAAATTACATCCTTGAGACTAACCCTGTCATCTTGAAATGTCTCGTTTGTCTTCCCACCATTTCTGTTGGTAGCAGAAGGAAAGGGAGCAAAGATGATTGTGTGCATGTAAACACACAACTGTTACCACAATGACCAATCAAAAGTGGCTCTCAAAATGAGAAAAGTGATATGATGGAAACTTTTTTATTGAAATGTCAGAACCTGTGGATTATTTTCTTGCAACAGAAGCATTGTTCAGCATAGACATGTGTTGTATTCAACATCTTCTCTTAATAACCTTCTAATTTAGTAACTGGCTTTGGAGATGTCTTCCAAGTCCAATTTAGAGATATTTACTATTTAATGTTAATAAAGGCTAAGTGTTAAATGTTGTGATGTTAAGTGCATGTTTTCTACAGCATATCTATTTAGCAATAAAGTGATTGCAATACTTGTTGGAATATACAAGAAGTATCTCTGCCAAATGATAATAAAGAAGGGAGTTTAAAAAGAATTTTGGACAGTCGAGAATTCTTAGATAAAATCCTGAAATTTGTGTAGTTAATCTACACTGAGTTTCAAAAGTAAAATTGTCTCCAGTAATAAAAAAACATGTGTTCAAGACAGTTTTATAATCTGCAGACTATTATACTTTTCCCCTGTCACATCATTGTTTACTCCTTGCCTTATATATTGAACAAACAGCTCAGGAAAACAAATTAAAAGAAGACTCATGAGCATTCTCTCTGAAACACTGTCACCTCCTTTAGCCCAGGTCAGGAGAGAGCCTGGAGCAGTAGGTGATCCTACACTGAAGGAGTAAATAGTGACAGGAATAGGAAAGGGGAGCATGGTCTCAGTGCACTTGGGATGCCAGCCCCGACATGACCTTGTACAAATACCTAAGTACACAAACGAAGGGTCTTAGTGAAAGGGCAACAGAAGAGCTTACATTCAGTTTTGTCAGAGGAATTGTACAGATGTAACTGAAGACATATTTTTAAAATGTGAGAGACACAAAAAACAGCTTTTAATTTTTAAAAAAGTGCAATAAACCACAGTAGAATACTGTTTTGTTTGAGCTTTATACCCTGCCAGTCATGATGGGAGCTGAATCTCAGCTTTTACTTCATTGCAAGTTTGGAGAAGTGTACCATATCTATCTTCTGGAACCAAAATTAGACTAATTTCTATCCTTACAATAAAATAAACCATAAGGGGGAAAAAAGTGAAAATTTAAGGTCATTGTTCTTCAGAACAGTTCTTCAAAGTAAATTAAATTAGAGAATAGGGCAGAGAAACTGTGATGGCTGCTATTCCAACAGTACCCCAGGGGCTGAGAAGACTGCTGGAGCCAAAAGCATGAACCACAGTGCATAAGTAGTTGTAGCCTGTAACCATGCCTATCTTCTGATGATCAGCAGAAAGCCCATAAATCACCCTCCTTAGGGACTTAAAGGCTTAAATAAGTATTAAAGGACTCAGTCATGTACTGGCAGAATAATACATATGATAATCTAGAAGATTTAATTTCTGCTTTATTTTGGACATTTTTTTCTGTCCACTGAGCCCTTTAAAGCAGAGGAGTATGTGAGGCCATGCCAAATACAGATATTTCACTTTCCTTTCCCTGAACTCCATACTGAAGTTTTTTATCATCACTTTGAGGGATGTTTTCAGATCAGATGGACCTTTGTGTTGATTTTCATTTTTTAATGTCAACTTCTCTCCTTGGGGAAAATACTAACTTCGGGGTTTTTTTTTTAACTAGCATGAAAATTAACAAAGAGAATATTACAAATCACATGGTTCAGTCTAAAAACAGCTAATGATGATCTTCAATGCCCTCATGACAGTCTCAAACCTTCCTTTACCCCAGCATTGGTTTGGCACACAGCTGGCAGCTGAATATTTTCTGACTGATAGCTGGCTTGGTGAATACAACTAATAATATCTCTGGGCCCAAGTCCACTCCCTGCTGTTTAGTACTTCTGGGGAACAGCATCTTGCACAGTAAGCAATTGTTGAAGTATCAAAATTCACATTTTATCTGCCCCTCATGAGGGATGTAGAGGGATGTGGCTGGGACAATTTCAGGCAAGGGATTTTTAAAAGGGAACTCATGCTGTGCTACTGCTGGCCCCTTACAAAGTGTCACCTCCAAAACTTAAGATGCTTTTTAAATATTAGGGAAAGATAAGGTGCCCTGTCTCTTACCCTTTATATATATATGGGATAGAAACTAGGGGCTAAATCCCTGAAAAACATATTGGAATGTTTGCAACTAAAATTTAGCTGAATTGCTGCACCTAAATCCAAAATGGAAATAACCAATAATAATGAAAAAACCCTATCTTGGCTTGTTTCTCAGCTGGAGGTTTTGAACTCCATAGCACCATTTGGCTTGATTTCAAAGACCCTGGAGGCTTTGCTTCTACCTCAAACTGGCAAATGTGGAAGGCTGAGATCCTCTCCAGCAAGCAAATTCCCAAACCCTAACTGCAAAACAAACATGAAATGTGTATCACTATTTTCAGTCTATGCCCCTTGCCCTGGCCCTCCCCTAAGTTTCCTTAGTAGCTCCCTGTGATGCTTTGGACATGTGTCAGCTTTTGAGCATTTGTGATGGGAGCAGAGGTGTCTGGGTCACTGGCTTACAGCTACCTGTGTTTTCATGACTTTTAAAAAATGCCCTTCAAAGTTCAAGGATGAGAGCATGATCACAAAGTGGCCCAGCACTAGCAGTGTTTGCTGAGGCTCATTCAGGTGCCTCAGACCAAGTCAAAGGCAACAACCCATGCCAAGATGCTTTGTACTGGTATCTGCTTCTCTAATGTCATTTGATACACTGATGCAGCCAAGTAACTGCTTGCTGGGTCAGCCGAGGAGGCTGTGGTTCTGTGAAAGGTTGTGTGAATATTGCTTTGCTACCTCAGGTTATAATTCACATAAAATGCTGCAGATTTTTTTGAGAGATACTTGATGATTGTGATCATCTGCAGGAAGAGGGTAGAAAAGAATGGCAGGGAACACCACACAAAACCAGTCTAGCTAGGTAAGTTTTTCCATGCGCTTCTTTTTGCACTAAGAAGTGACTGCCATGAGGGTGCATGCATCTGAACTCTCAAATTTCAGTTCTCTCTGTGCTTGGATGTGATCTACTTGGAGCAAAAAGCAGTGGACACAGAAGATGTCTAAGACCAAGACGATAGGATCACAGCATATAGTTTTGTGAGGAAACTATCCTGCTAACTTTTTATCCAAAATTACCACTGCCTGTCTGGAGGAGGTCTGGAGAAAGGTAAATGGCATTATCCATGGAGGGGACAGGAGCTCTTGCCCAGCCAGCAGCAGGGCATCCAGCAGCTGCCAAAACAAAGGAAACCACAGCTCACAACTGTAAAATCAGCCATTATTAAAAGGGGATCTGGAAAGAAGGGAGAAGTTTTGAAATGCTTCTGTAAGCTTACGGGGAGGGAAGGTAGCAAATCATGCTTACCAGTGGCAGTAGCAGCAATAGAGTAGAAGCATGAAACTCTTGGCAAGACTTAGAGAAGATTTTTCCATTCCACTGATGTTTTTCTCACTCTCTCTAGTGATATATCATTCTTACATTAAAGTTTGCTCCTGAAAAATGCTTTGCTCTGAAAAAAAAACCCCTTTGCTCCTGTAAAATGCAAAATGCAAACTACTTTTAAATGAATATGATTCCTCCAGGATTCCTTCCACTCATGTTTATGCTCAAAGTATGACTCAAATGTTCACAAGAGAAGCAAGATACTACTCCATCTTCAGAGGATCATCAAACCAAGCTTTCTTTCAGACCTGCATCAGAACTCAACCCTGTCTTGTCCTGTGCCAGATCCTGGCCACAGAAATATTGGAATTGCTGGGAGAAATTGATTTTAAACATTTCCAACTGTTGTTCTTGCGTGTATGGTTTGGACTGGGGGAGACCTCGGACCCATGTCATGCCAGCCTTGGAGAATACATGCCTAGCAATTTCTGGGGCCTGACTTTAGTTCTGGCACAGCTGCATTGCCATTTTATAGTTTTGCATTAAATCTGGGTACGTTGCAGTGTTTGGTACTGGCACATTTCCATTCAGTGGTCTCATGTATGAAGAAATTATTACAGAACCACAGGATGGCTGAGGTTGGAATGGACCTCTGAAAGTCACCTGCTCCAACCTCCTGCTCATGTAGCAACAGCTGGTTGTCCAGATGGCTTTTGAATTCCTCACACGTTGGGCAAACCTGTGTTTGATCATACTCAGAGAAAAAAGTTTGATCTGTGCCAGTGTTTGATCATACTCAGAGTAAAAAGTGGGAGGTTTTGTGTTCAGATTGAATTTAGGTTTTTTAACTTTGTGACCACTGCCTCTCAGCTTGTCACCAAACACCACTCAGAAGATTGGCTTTCTCCTTTTCATCCCCTCCCACCAGGTATTTATTTATACATATGAATAAGATTCCTCTGAGCCTTTTCGTTTCTGGACTGGACAGTCCCAGCTTTCTCAGCCTCTTCTCCCAAGTGAGATGCTCTAGTCCCCATCTGCTGGGCTCACTCCAGCAAGTCCATGCCTCTCTTGAAATGGGAAAATGAGTGGTGGGTCTTCTGAGCTGGCACAGAAAGGCCAAGTGAGATGGACACTTGTTTTGAGGTGTCAGGTCTGAGACTGCTTAGGAAGCCTGAGGACAAAAGATCTGAACCTGGTTGTGGGCAGCCTAATGAGGCCAATAAACTGTCACAACCATACAATCCCAGATCCAGCAGAAGAGAGGCCATAAAAAATTATATTACAAATATTATTTTGACATCATCTAACCTGGTAGTGTTGTTTACACTGGGTGTAAGCTGGGGTGATTTGGCTGAGGTAGCTGCAGCAGGTTTAATTAAGTTCCAAGTTATCAACAACTGTTTTTCCATTTGACTCTGCAACACACAAAACATAATAATTTTCATTATTTGCTTTTTCAGTCTTCCAGCAAGATACTCTGTAAGTGGAGAGTTTTGCATCTAAGCAAGTCATATGTTAATAGAGAACACACACCAGAGTAGCTACTGAGAAACTTTTAATATTTTTAGCAAAAAAAAGTGCTAAAACCCAAACTGTATACATCAAACATGTCCAGTGCTGAGACTGCGGACAAATCCTGAAAAACTTTGTAACTTGTTCAAACAAACAGTAGAGGAAAGCTACCCTTTGAGCCAACCACCTGAAGTAAGCAATTAGCATTGCTTTGCTAAGAATGATTCCTATTGCAGATATCTCTTGTCTCTCAGATATCACCAGCTTATACCTCAGTTAAAATAAATCCACTTTGTCACTTTGCTCATACTGCTGGAGAGTTTTTGTTACACCAAAACCTTTCCATAATCTGCATCATATTGTATACAAGGAAAGCATTTGTCTTGAGGTTACTGGTTTCCCAAACAATAGATGGTTTCTTTTTCTTAGATATAGCTGGTTTGCTATTAAAAAAACCCACTTAAACATTGATTATAAGGGAGCAATTATCAAACCTGCTGGGGCAGACCTGATCCAAAAATCATTTAGGAATTGCAAAACCAGAAAAGGCCCCTAGTGCCTTGTAAGAGCTGAGATCTCTTGGGGTTCAAATCCTTGTTCTAAAATCAGGAAAAAGAGGCATGTAAGCATGGAGTTAAATGTCCTGGGCATGTACTCAGGCTATGCAGCTGACAAATCCCTCTTCATCTTCTTCATTAGTTTTCCTTAAAGGACAGATCTCAGAGAATGCCCATCCAGGTAGGATGGACTCCAGGAAAAGGAACACAACTGCAGCTCCTGCAAAGTTCAGCCTGCATGTATGAAGTTGGGCATTTAGCCATAGGGAAAATTCAGAAGTCTTAAGGGTTAGATTGCAGCTGTAGAAGGCATAGCAGGTTTAAATTTTGGATGTAAGCACCTGAAAATGAAATTATTTTCTGTCACTAATTAAGCCTGTGGGGTGATGACAGATGGGATAATGGTTTTCAAAGACATTTCCCACTAATTGTAATCCCACTACCTGGCTGAAGAAAGGTGGCTAAACACTGTGTTCTTACACATTTCTGCCCATGAAACTAACATAACCTATTCTGCAAACTTAACACATCTCGTCCTTCTGGTTTCTTTATCAATAACTATTGTTGAAACAAAAATTTATAAAATACCATTCTCTCAGTTTTAGAAGATCTGAGTAAAGACTGCAGGAAACCTGTCAAAGACTTAATGCCAGACATAGAAGTATAGATAGCCATGCTGTTCACTTGAAAGTAAGACAATTTTGGGAACACACAGTGTGCCTAGGGCAGTACAGCTGTAGGAATACAGCACATCCTTACTTTCTGATATTTACAGAACAATACCAACATTGCTATAATTTTAGGGTTTTTTAACACACAACTTAAGCCTGACCTGCAAGTGAAACTCCTAGGGTGCCAGAAGACAAGTGCTAGGAGAGCACCAGTGGTTTGGGATTCACCATGGGCTCTGCACACCTGCTGAGAACACCCAGGACTTCCTGGGATTCTTCATCTGCACCAAGTCCTGCAAGACAGCATCCTCATTGTTACTAATGTCTTTATGAGGTAGCCTATGGCTATTCACTGAAACTTCTAGGAGCAGATCAGGAGAATGTAAAGACTAGGCTTAAGGCCCTATTTTTTTCAGCGGACTTTATATCTTTTCCCTTCATAAGTTTGACAGATGCATCTGGAAGCACCAGGTGGAAGGATCTTGAAAGCAGGTCTGGATTTGGAAGCTCCTGACTAACACAACAATTACATTTCTAGTTCCATATTCTAGGCCATTTGACAGCATCAAGACACACAAGCCACCTATAGTGCTTGGAACAACTATGCTCTGGAAATTTTTTATCCTCATTTTGGATCAGTGTAGCTATAATAAATTGATTCTTAAGGTTCCTGGCAGGCTGCCCCAACATGAGAAGCCTTCTATCCCTTGTTGAAACAAAGGATCGTTCAGCCAGACTTCTCCTCTAGCTCAGGGAGGTTTGGACTACAGCAACTTCTTGCTCTCAGCCATCCCCACATTATGTTATTTATTTGTGGCATTTTGTATAAGAGCTCCTGTGAAAATTAGAGCTTGGACAGCTTGTCCAATGGATAGCAAGAGCTGCAGTGTGCCATTCCTCCAGTGGCAGGTCTTCTTCCCTGTCACTTAATAAATCACCATTCCAAACACAGGAGAAAAAAGTATAAATATGTTGGAAATTTAAAACTGGATCTTTTCTGTCATTCTTCTCTCATCACAAATAAACCAAAAGGAAAAGAAAGATGCTTGTGGTACTAGAAGCCTTTGGATTGTCATAAATACTAACCAAAACCTCCAATAAGCTGCCAACCAGACTAATTCCCTCAAGTTTATTATTCCATTTCTATTTCTGCCATGTAACTCTTCAACTGTAATATTTCCATGCAAACAGCATGGTGTGTCCAGAATAGCTTATCTTACATTAGAGAAAAAACAATTTTTTTAGGGAGAGCACTGTATCTTTTCCCCATATGGCTACAACTATGCAAACCCAAAATGGTTTCTCCCTTGGCAGGCAGGCGGGATACCTAATGAGCCAATACACAGAAAACAGATAAAATTAAGAGACCAACAGCAGACTATGTTTCATCCTCTTTCTTTTCCCATCATGTTTTCTCCAGGTTTTATGTCCCAGTTATTACCACTAACACCAACAAATATTTAGATATTACATTTCAACCAATGTCACTGGCCGATGTGCCCCATGCACTGATGCAAATTTAACACTTCTCCCCCATATGCGTGGCTATCTGGAATTTTTTTCTTGTCTGTATCTCTGTTCTAATTTCTTCCTACATTTGTCTAGTACTTTTTGATTCTTATCTGACAGCTAACATTTTTTTTCTCTCTCTTTTTCGTAACATGCTCTATGTTGTTTCACACTGTTCTTGTACTTTCCCCAGGTTCCTCCTCCCTTTGCCTTCTCCTGTTTCTTTAGACATCCCTTTCAAACACTTCTGGAGTAGAGGCTTTTCTCATGACTTCCCTTCACATCCTTTATCTTTACTCCCTTATATGGGTCCATAAAAGTTCCTCAGTTTGAGAACAGGTGGGAAAACTCACAGGGGGAAAATACTACATCTCAAATTCCCTGCTGCTCCAGAACCAATGATGTTGAGTTAATGGTTCCTGCACCACAGATATTTAACTAATGGATGGATGCCACTTGCTACCTTGATGGAGCCTGACAGAAGATGGATATACCCTAATATATTAGGGTATATCTATCCTATTTACTTTTCTCACAAGTGTAGCACTAACAGAGGGAAGGGGTGGGCTGTGTTGCCTCTCTCCATGGGACCCACTCAGAAGCTGTAGGGCAAGTGAAGATAAAGAGAACATGATGGGGAACTGGAATATCTGGCCTTAAACTAACACCACATATATCTCTTTGTAGCTCCCTCTCCTACACGTTCAGCAGTCCTGCTGAGTCTGGCTCTATTCAAGAGCAAAGCACATACATGATAGCTCATTAATAATGTTTAATATCTAATTTTTTTTTTCCTTTTTATTTCCCCCTCCCCCCAGGAAAACACTTAGTATTTTATCAGCTTTCAGTTCTGTTGACTTCTAACAAGCTTTTTAGGGGGATTTTTTTTTTCCCTTGAGCTGGTTTTGGTGGTGAGTAGGAGTGAAGAAAGAAATTGAATAAGCCTGCAGGCAATTGCTGTATTGGCAGTGTGTGTTGCTTTTCATTTTGGAATTGGCATGAAGGCCCTCCAAGTAACATAAGCTCTCCTTTTTGAGAGAATTGACAGATAAATTATATACACAAGATGGAGTCAGTTTTTGGAGGGATGAAGTGAAGTCAAAATGGAAAGCTTATTTCACATCAGGGATATTCCTTCACTGTACTATTAACACAAGGCCCCTTTGATCCAAAAGGCTCCTATAGTACTCCACTAAATATAGCCAAAACTTGAAATGGTGTGTCTCTATCTATAGCCTAGCTATATCAATAATTACTCAAGAATCGCAAGTGTTTCTGACCTCTCATAAATTCTGTTTACTTGGCGGGGACACTGCAAGTTATGAGTACCTTTAAAATGTGTAATTATAGTTTAAACTCTCTATTTGTTGAAAACACTCATTGAATTTGTCCAGGAAACTAATATCTAACCTTGTTGAAAGCCAAAATAGATGAGTGTTCTTGTTACTTTTAACCTAATTTGAACCTCCTGGACACTCACAGAAATTATCTGACATTTCCCATTCTGGGTAACATTTTCTTTATATTCAAATCACACAAAATATTGGATTTTATTTTTCCTACTAATAATTTCCGTAAGTGTTTTGAAAGCTTTGGAAACTGACTGCCCTGAGTGAGTTTCAGATCCTTCTAGGAGATTTATAAGGCAATATGAAGTGTGGAACGGGGAAGAAAAGAAGCTGAAATAAGCCTCTCCCTATATATGCAATAAGGAAGGCACAGCACTAAACAAATAGGATTAATTAGGTCAAAATAAACCTATGGAAAAGAAACAAACAGGCTGTTCTCTGTTCTATACACTGATCAAACTTTAAAATTTCCTGTATTGCAAACAAAATTTCTTTGTTTAAATTTATTAGGGAAAAGGGTTTTTACATCGAGGAAATCATACAACACAAGATTTGTGTAAGTGAGAAGGAGGAACTGCAGTTTGATGTAGGATAAACCATTACTATCTAAATGTCATCACCTTTTGCCTCTTCAAAAATACATCAGTCTGGTATCATGGGAGGCAAAATGCACCTTAAAGCACTAGAAATAGGGAAAATACACCAAAATGATGCATTATGTGAAAAACTGTTATCAAATAACACGACGCATTCCTGTGGGCCCTACTGTAAAATATGAAAACATACAGAAATAATTAACACCCCAAAACTCCAAAGACATACCTTGACTTCTAATTCCTAAGAGGGGAGATAAAGCATAAATTTCTTTGCCATGAGATTAAACAAGAAATCTGTTCAAGCCATATGTACAATCTTGATCCTTCTACAGGCAGCCCCAGTGTTCACTCACAAGGTGAATACTTCTACACTTTCAGTCAATGGCTCTTTGGCACAGCACAGTATTTCCTTAACTCCCATCACTTCTGATCTCTGCAGGAACACAATTCAGTCTTCTCAACATGGGTATAAATAGATAATTGTCTTAAGCAATTGCTTCCACATGCCTTGTCCAGGGTCATTATTAGAGGAATATTATCTGCATGTTCCCAACTCCTACAAACTCACACAGTGCAGTTTCCAGCCTGTGGCCACTTCAGCCAAGGCAGCTGGAGCTGAGCAGCATGGCCAGCACCTTTCCAAACTGTTACCGCAGCGTGTGCAAGCTCTCACAAGAATCTCATTTTTAAGGCAAATTCTCACATTTACAGTCAATATTCACTGCAACAGGAAGTTCAACCTACTGAAACAAACTTTTATGTTCTTTGCATTTAAATTTCTCTTTATGGCCAACTTAGTATATTCAGGGTTGGTCAGCTCCAGGAAGATGAGATCCAATGTGACGATAATCTAACTCATACACCCTTTAAATGCCTCAAGGTGTGGAACGTGTATGCTGCATTATGATTTCACCTGTCGCTGAAGTTCAGCTTTGTCCAGGGGCCATAGTGCACATATGAACACAGACCCTCACACAGAAGATACTTTGGGACAGAGTGGATGAAGAAGTTTACACTTTTTCACTGGGCAGATGGGTGAAGCCTGCCATGCCTGGTCTGTTCTGCTACCATGCAGCCTATTTTTTTTACAAGGGGAGACATAGGTTATTCATACCCTTAATTCAAAATATCCTCCTGTCACTGAGGATGCATTGAGCAAGAAACAAATAAGACTACTTCTGGAGATGTGTGTGATGTGAAGTCAAGGAAGATGTGGTTATGTGGCTATCCTGGTTTGAAACCACAGCCATCCTCTGTATGAACAATTAATGGAATATTTTTGGAGAGCTGTACATCAGTGGTGGTTTTGCTCTTGGCAAAGCATTGCTCATTCTCACACAAAATGAAAGTATGCATTAGGAGACTTGCAGATTCACATTTTCACGTCTTTAAATTACACTTTATTTAGTCAGGGTTGCATGTTACAAGTAAAGAAGGAAGTTATTTTACAGCTGGTCTGCTGGCTACTCATACATGGCAATGAACTTGTTTCACAATTTGGCTTCTATTGCCAGTTGCCATCCTTTCTAAGGACATTGCTGTTCATGAATCCAGCTGCAGGGAGCTCACGTGCATCTCCCATAGTTCCTGGGCAGCCTATTCTTGGTACTAATCACCTTCCCGTGCTGTTAGCCCCTGGCCTCAGAAGTCTTGCTCTACAAAGAAAGGCATCGACTTGTTGCTGTCTTGTTTATAGTTCATACACCAAGTCTTCCTCTGCTGAGTTACAAAATGATCAAGGAAAGCCAAGTCCAATTTTCAGCCCCTCTGTGCTCTCAGTGTTTTCTGTTCATCTCCTACGTTTGCTTTTTCCTCATTCTGACTCACAACAATTCCAGCAGTCAGTGCTCTTTGTTGGCACAACAGAGTCTTAGGCTATAAAACCTACTGACGACTTGAAATAGAAAATATGTCTGCCTTCCCAAGCTGCAGGTAGGATTTAGTTTAAGATTTTATTTTAATGTACAGCTTACATTCATCTGATTTTGCTTCTCTCCTGGCTATTATAGGTTACATAAAGAACTGCAGGGAAGATTAGAAGTCCCTCACGCAGTTCTTCCACTCTCACACGCTATAAAAGGAGCCCTTTACCAGAAGCAGCACTGTTGCCTTTCCACAGCCCTCCTGTTAAAGATCCTCAAATGGCTTTTTCAGGCTTAATTTCTGATGGCATTGCTACAACGGGAATTGAGAAGACATTTATTGAAACCAATAACTTTTTATTACAAACATGGCAACACATCTTCTCTAAATAGGATAGATGAAATATTTTAAGCCCTAGGCAATCATAGCTTTACATGTTACAGTCGCTTTAAAAGAAAACAACCATCTTTATTTTCTCTATATGGGGGAAAACTTGATAATACAACATTGTATCTGGTCAACAAACTTACTGAAAAAATAAACAAACTTCATTTTAATAGATCCTTGGAGCAGGAGAAGTACAAGATTTCCCCATCTTTCACCCTTCATCCCTTCTCCTTTCCAGAAACTAAAGAGAGGGAAGTCTTAAAACAGTCTTCCTCTACCCTTTCCAAGTCTTCTTTTAGCAGTTACTACAAATATTTTTTTTGTAAAAGCAAAGCCAAAACAAGAGGCATGAAGTAGACCTTATCTTCATGTAATTTGGAGAACAACTGTTCTTGGATGTTTATAAAATATTGCTACTAATGAGATTGCTAAAGCTCAGTCAATGGAAAGTTATGACAGAATTTGCAATTGTCATGCTTGAACAAAGTTTCATCTACTGCCAACCTACTGCAATCTCACACTCTGGCCACCTTCACCTTCAGCCTTGAGAACAAACTTTGCCTTCTCCCTTCTGCTCTCCCCTGCCTGTGTAATTCCACCATAACTCAGTTACTTGTGAAGGTGTCCCAGATCCTGCAGGCAGGGCAGGCAGCACATTCTCCATAACCAAGGTGACAATCCCAGCCAAGCACACATTCAGCCAGAAAGAAAAGCCCTTGGGTGACCGCTGGCAGAGCCAAGGGCTGTTGCAGCACCATCAGGAGACCCCAAGACAGGGCTTGCTCTTGGAGGTTCAGCCAAGATTTCCTCTCTGAATAGCAGTGAAATAGAAAAAAAAAAAAAAAAAAATGAACAGACTGAATTCTTACTGGGCTGCTGAAAGCACAGTAGATTTACTTCACCAAGAGGTACCTGGAACTAAAGTCTTTCATAGCAACATTTTGAATGAGGCATTTCCCTTTCAGCCATTGAAACCAGGTGCGATCAATTTACAAGAATAATTTTTAGAAACATTACCCTAAGTGTGTAACAGCAGGTAGGCTTCAGAACACAGGCACCACTCTCCAACTATACAACTACCATTCTGTTTCATTTTTTGTTTTAAAGAGTGACAAGAACATTTTCTAAATTCCTCCTAAGCAGAGATGAGGGGTACTGACAGAAGTACTAAAAATAAATTATTTGCTTAAAACCCCTTTCATTTAAAATTGCAATTTCAGAAAATGGGAGGCATTACATACAACACAGTTGCATCTACCTGAGATGTCACCAGTGAATATAGATTCCTCTGAGTCTTACAGTCATTATGTGGTTTCTATTTTAGTAAACTGACTAGCAAATATATCTTCTGGAAATCAGTATGAATTATTTTGAAATACTGTCCCTGTGTACTAAAATTGTCAGTGATGAGAGCACCAGGATTTAAATAACTGCAAAACCAAGAAACTCCAAGCCCCCTTAAAAAAATCTGAATCAACACACAAAGCAATAGTTTTACATCCACAAGTTGAATAAACTTCATCCTTTGAGCTTCCTAAGAAGGACCAAATAGAAGTGAATGTTTCTTTATTGAATGGGAAAGTTGTAAGTGTTGGGGTTTGTGAGCTGGACTGAAATCTTTAATGGGAGAGACCTTTTGACACCCACAGGATCATGGTGGTGCAAGAATTAAAGTGTAGAGATGACAAAGAGATTCTTTTGCTCAGAACTTTTACAGAAGGTACTGTCATTGTTTTGAACAGAAGTTTTGCTCTAAGGCTTTCACATTTACACAACATTCTCAAGCCTAAAAACTTCATGGAACTCACATGACACAAAGCTGCCAAGCATTTCAGTAGTGCTACAAAAGGTACTTTTTCTGTGCCTACACAGGTACACGAAAGGTCCAAAGCACAGAGAACAAAGTTATAACAGTCTCTCGCTCCTAGGATGATTTTAAATCTGTACTTTTAAGTAAATTCTTCCAGTCAAAGGAAAAGCTGCATGTGGGCCCTTTCCCCACTGTTTACAAAGAAACATTCCTATTTTATCTCATTTAAAAATTCTTTAATTATTACACAACTGTGCTTCTATGATTGTGTTAACAGGGAACATGGCTATTACACAATCTGGATTGTTCTAAAGTGACTGCTTTGGGGCTGTAACAATACAGAGTGAATCTACAGATTGCAATTTACACTCCTGCGTCAATCCCTTAACAGAAAACTTGGGGAATAATGAAGTTGGCATAGAGCATGCTCAGCCTTAGGAAACTGCTCTCCAAGAGCAAGTTGTTAGCTTCAGCTGTGTTTCAAACACTTGACCCTCATCCTAGGACCAACCCTATACATAAAGTGAATCCTTGTGCTGTAGACCAGCCTTCTTGCACCATGGTTATAGACCAGCAGCAATCTACTTTTAACTGCTTATTGCTACCACTTCTTAAATTAATACTTCTGCTAATACTTCTTATATTCCAGTTGCTCAGTCATGGAAGGGACCTTTGAAGGCCAGAGTCCAACTCCTTACTCAAAGCAGGTTTAGGTCTATCAGTGTGCTGAAGTATTTACTAAATCCAAAGGTGGGGATTGCATATCCTTTCTGGGTCACTGCTTCCAGTGCCTGATCATCTTCTAGGTTATAAAACTAAAAATTTTATTCCCACTTAAGTCTAACTGGATTTTTCCCATTTTTAAATTTGTGTCCATTGCCACTGATCCTCTCTCCAAGCAGCCTGAAGATTTGTCTTGTGAATCTTCCCACTGAAGGGACTGAACCCAACAGTAAAAACTGGTCTTAGCCTTAAGGCTGAACATCACTAAACTGTTTCTCCTTTCCCAGGCAACATATTATTCCAGACAGAAAGCAGGAGTGTTGGCAAGCTGAAACAACCTTACACACGCAGATGAATCCCAGAACTTAAGGAGCTAAGAAGGAAATAGGCACACAGTTGGAACAGGCTGAAGGTGAGTCACTGGTGTTTCTCTCAATCTCAAACACGAAACTGTATGCAGTGATAGTGCCTCTTCCTCTCCAACATCCACGCTCACCTCTGTGATCAGTCACTATTCCTGACAGAAGTCAGAAAAAGGATCTGTATTTTCTCTTAAAGATACTAAGGCATATTCTGCAGTGCAAAGGTGCTAAGGGAATCCAGGCAAGTGTGAAACACTAGTTGAAAACCCCAGAAACTTACAAACCCCCTCCAAATTCCAACAGTTGAACTAGAGTTTTGTTACCTCATGTTTGCATTATTAATCTTAAGAACTTCAAGTTTCAGAATGAAAGTTTTAAACCATATGCAGTTCATCGTAAGGCCTTTTGTAATCCTCCCTCCCAAGCAAAAATACTCCAGGGAAGTTTACAACACAGGGAAAGATTAGAAATGTGATTTAAACAGGAAAAAGCTGAAGCATGAACACAAGAAGTATACTGAAATTATTCTACATGTGGGCTATGTAAGGTGTCATAAAAGATACTGGCTACATATGCCTTTGTTCTTCCAAGCTTCTCATGAAACAAACAAAAACAGGAAAGTGCAAAAAAAAGATTTCAGCCTGACCACGTGCTCAAATATGGTCTATTTGTTTGTACCACACACTTCTGGTTTTTTTTTTTTTTTTTTTTTTTTGTTTTTTTTTTTTTATGCAACATTTGCAATAGGTAATAAAAATCTATAAATCCCTGCTTCCAATCTCAGACAGCCCTAAGAGCAAAAGCATCCTTTGGTACAAACAAACCTAACACAGCTGACATCCTAAATTTTGCAAAATGCGATCAAAAGTACTGTGATGTATAAAAAGTCCTTATATAACATACAAATCTATTTAAATCAAACACACACAGACCAATAAAAGTAGCCAATTTTATTCAAATAACGTTAGCTCTAACACATAATTACTTTTCTCAAAAAGGTTACATATTTATGTGCTTTTTAGTCAAATAAACAGATTTTTCCCCACTGTAGAAGTGTTTCAATAGAATCCAGAGTCCTGAGTAGCCCAGTTAGGTGCCTAAAAATGAATAAAGATTAGAAGAAATTACTATATTATCCAATACTCACTGAAATTGACACTGAAATGTAACACATTTATTTAAACAGCTTTAATATTGTATATGCATATGAAGTGGGAATGTTGTTAATAATGAAAAATACCCTATAGGATTAAAGCAAGTGTCGATATACCAGACACAAATACTGTAATGAGTTGTACAGCTAAAGTCCTCCAAGCTAGTAGTTTCAAAAAGGAAAGTTCTAGAAGATCCCAAAATAAATCTAAGAATAATTTTTCAGCTATATTTTTAAAAGAAAGTAATGGCACACGAGTTTCACATAACTTCCCAATAAAAGAATAAACTAGTGCACCGCTGCCTGTCCAATTTCCACCAGTATTTCAGCCAAGCACTGAGGAAGTGCAATAAAACTTTTAAAGTTTAAGCTCTTATGCTCTGTGGTTTGTTCTGATTTTTCTTGTTTCTTTTAAAGATGTATGGCTGGGCCTCAGAGCCATCCCTGTTACAGTGCTGTTCTTCCTCACAGAGCTTCCCATATTGTAATGTGGAGGGAAGCAGCAACACCAGATGACCTTACCAACTTTTTCATTTTCACTGGTTCTACTTAAACCTTTCAATGACTTAATTACATTTTCTAGAATTTCACTAAATGGGTTTAATGGTCAGAGTTTTGCACAGTTCTTCCTCCACGTTCCAATCTTAAGCACCATTCATTCTCCTTCCAGTATCACTTATGCACCTGCAATACTTTCGTGTACAACTCACTTGGAAAAAGTATGATAACTACTTTCATAAGTGTTACACTTCATAATCTGCCTTTTCCTGGTGGTGAAGGAGACGATTTAAAGGAAGCAGAGTAGGAAATGATAGAAACAGTTACGCAAGAATAAAATAATGATGAAGAGAAAGGCTAAAAGAAATCAAGAACCACTGTCTAATTCTCACCATGACTAAGACTTTTCCAATGTAATTCCTAGTATTGCAACTAGGAGTAGGTACATCTGGTGAATTAAGGCATAGGTTAAGAATTATCCTTAGATTTATCTCATAAAAAAAGATAGGAAGAATTCAGAAAAAATAATTTATACTGACCTCAGATCTACCACTCTGGTTCAGTTTCTTCTCAATGTTCATAGCCAACATTTGACTACGAAAAGACAGGCTTTTGGTCTTTTCAATCACTTGTTGATAAGGTGAGACTGCATTGTTGCCCATGACTACATGGCCCTAAAACCCAGCAAAGAAAGAAAAAATTTAATGATTGCTCAGCATGCAAGGATCCTTAATGTTATAACTCTGCCTTCAGAACTTTCACAGATCATCTTACAGATAAGAGCAAACACAGTAAATGAAATCCACTACAGTTTATCCAGGAACAGAAAGTTTTGATTTCTATTGTTTTTCCTTGCCCATGAAGTAAAAGAAATTTAATGAAAAACTCAACAAATTCACTTGGATCCATCTGGCTTTAAACTGAAAGACAGCAGGTTTAGATTAGATTACTGTGAGGATGGAACAGGTTGCCCAGAAAAACTGTGGGTGCTGCATCCCTGGAAGTACTCAAGGTCAGGCAGGAAGAAGCTCTGAGCAATCTGGTACAGTGGGAGGTGTCCCTGCAGGGGGGGTATAACTAGAGTCTTTAAGGTCCTTGAACAAAAACCATTTCCATGATTCCATGTACAGTCTTACCAGCTTTGAATCCAATTTGGCATCTAATCGTGCATTTCGAATTAGATTGACAATCCATCTTTCTGCTTCTTCAGGAGTCATATTCAGTTTATCTGCCAACATACTAAAACATAACCAACTTATTAAATGGCAAAATAGAATCTCTTTGATGTTGGTAAACATAACGAGAGACTATGGAATACAAGTCAAACCAATAAAAAATATGGCACAGTCCAAGATTCAGTAAATGCTGCACAGCTGGGAAGCTTATTTTCATTCGACTTGAAATGACTTTAAAAAAATACATACATGCTCTCAGGCACATCTCCCACTCCCACTGCAAGTAAGAAATTCATATCCTGAAGTGTATGCTTACTCATTCTGAACTACACCATACTGTTTTTAAATCTTGACCTGCACAATTTGCCTATGCTCCTATTTAGACCTTGTCTACACAAACATTCTTGGAAAAATTGTCATTTGAGTAATTTCACTATTAACATAAAACCACCACCACTGTTATTAAAAGAAAACAACTGAACTGCTTTTATTCTTATTTAAATGCAATCAGCAGTCAAGAAAGTATAGACTAACTAGTCCAAAAAATGTTTAGCAAGAAAAACTTCACTCCAAAGTTCAGGAACAAGAACCATGAGACAGAGTCTGGTATAGAAGATATGACAGATACACTATGCTAAAACTTCTTGTAATTTCAAGGAAGGAAGGTGGGGGAGAGCAGAGAAAGGAAAATTCTTAATCAAACAAGCACTCCTGCCCAGGAATAATTCCTCCTAATAGTGTTTCCTGTGGCTTTCCAGCTAACTCCTTTAGCTTCCTGCTGGCAGTTGGCTCACACAGAGCATTTGTAACGCTCATTCTTCCATCAGCTTTCAGACCAAGGTAACAAACATGAGGTAAGGGCTACCGGCATGACTAAAAAGCCAGCTGGCTACACCAAGTTGCACAAGAGGTCAGCTTCTCACCATTTTACAGAATCTTGCCTAAACATCTTTTTCTCCACCTGAAAAAGTGATTTTCTTCTTGATGATTATTTGCATGAAGTAAGTACTTCATAAGCTATCAATTATTAGCTCATCTACCTGGCTGGACTTCTACCTACACTTCTTTATAGTTGTCTCTCCTATACAGTCTTCATCTCTCACCTTTCTCCCAACTATAAAAGCAAATTCCATTTTTTTTTTTTCCACAGATAAACATGAAGGAAACAGAAAAAAATTGAAGCAACTTAAAATACCAGATTTACACTGATTTACTTAAGCAAAATAAGACAACAAATGGGTAACAAGTGTTTAAACATGGTAAAGTCAGGGGAAGTAAAATCCAAACCCAGTTGCTACTATTCCAGTAGGCCTTTTAATCTGAGTTTGAATGAGCAATTGTAAAGGCAGAAGAGAGAAAAAGACATCAGGGATGGAAATTTTTTGTGGAATTATCAGTCACCTGGACAGAACATGAGATACTTTAATACAAAAAAAAAAA
>VWYO01012215.1:5410-29123 GCA_013400275.1 Rhadina sibilatrix | reverse complement strand
ATTTTTTAAAAAAATAAAAATATTTTAGAATTCTCCAATTATCTGCCCTAGCAGGACAGGCTCCAAACAGTCTGTGGTGTGTGTGTGGGCACTGTACTGGCTGCCTGGGGGACAGGGGAGCAGGGTAAGGGGACAGGGGAGCAGGGTAAGGGGACATGGGGGAGCATGGTGAGGGGTGAGGAGCCACCTGTCCAGCTGTGCTGCTCCATTACCTCCTCAGGAGGGAGGGGTGGGAGGTAGGCAGCATCCAAAGGTGCCATTTCCTTGTGTCCTGTCCCTGTCACAGCCCCTCAGGAGGAGCTGCAACCCCAGAGAGGTCTGACCTCAGTGTCTTCTGCTCCAGCTGAAAAACCCAAGTGCCCTCAGGTCCTCCTCGTGTGGCCCCTCAAGGGCCTTCACCACCTTCGTGTCCCTCTTGATGCTCTCAAGATGCTCTTCTGATGCTCTCTTGAGGTCCTTCTTGGGTCGTGGCATCCAAAACTGCCCCAGCACTCGAGGTGAGGCTGCCCCAGTCCAGAACAGTGGGACAATCCCCTCTGGGCCTGATCCCCCCAGGACACAGATGTCCCTCCTGGCTCAGAACCAGCTGGCCACGGACCAGCCCCTCAGGTCCCTCTCCAGCCTCTCCTTCCCCAGTCTGTCCCTGCATCCAGCACTGCCCCGCCCCAGTGCAACCTGGCGTTTCTCTTTGTTCAACTTCACCTGCTTGGTAGAACCAACCAAGTCCCACCTGGGCCTTGGGGAGCCAGCATGGTGAGGGTGAAGCAAAATCTGAGCCTCATCCATGCTGCACTGCTTCCCAGGCAGAAAGCAAGGAGGCTGCTCCTTCCAAACCAGGCACAACCTCCAGAGGATCTCCGTGATGTACAAGCTGCAAGCTTTTGTCTGTATTTCAGATTGTATCTGAAAGATATAATCTTTGCTGGTATAATGTTCTACTCATAAAACACTGGATATTTTTTTATGCTGACCTGAAAAAAAGAACTGTTAGCAGTGTGACAGCTATCCTAAGTTACAAATCAGTTCTACCATAATATCTGCCATTTTATAACCTGCCCTTGCTATCCAGGAGGTCCAGGTGTGTTTGTGGATGCTATTGATGGGGAGCACTGGTGAAATGGTTACTGCACCTGAGAACTTGCCTCACAGAGCCCAGCCTTGTGACTCTAAAATTGACAGGCAGGGAAGAGATGGAACATGACCTGTGCTGTGTACAGCCCTGCAGTTGGTGTGCTGGCAGCACTGGTTGATGGGAGATGCTCCGAGGCTCTAAAGTTGTGTCTCAGCTTTGTAAATACAATCAGTTCAGCCTAAACGAGGGAACAATGCGGAACGTTCTGAGGCCAAATTCCCCTCCAGAAAAAAAGAAACAAAAACCCCAGCAGTGAGCCAGTGGTGCCTGAGTGTGCTGTGAAGCCTGTGCCTGCGGGGCCGCAGCGTGACCCCCTGGCTCAGACACCAGCACCCCGGCACACTCACTGCAAATTAAAATGTTGCATCTGCTCCCAGTGTAAAGGGGGATTGCACACAGAGCCTGCAAGAAGCCTTCCTGAAAGACTTTTCGCCTCGGCTGGTGGTCTTGCAGCTTCGACACTGGGTGTCTGGCTCGGGCTCTCTGTTTTTGAAAAACATTAATAACCATAATCCATATAAAACTGTCATATTGGTTCAACATGTACGTCACCAAAGCCCTGACTAATTTATCAAAGATTTAGTGTTGGGCTGAACAAAGTCTCATTTTTGTAAGCAGATGCAGCTTGCTGGATTGTCCTGTCATCACCCTCCGTTCCCGCTGGAAAGATGCGTCGTATCAGCGACTTCAAGAAGTTTAAAAAAAAAAAAGAAAAAAAAAAGTTTCGTTTTAAAGCAACAATGTAAACACTTATTGAACGTTCCACGCCAGAAATAAAGAGTTCAGGGGCTCACGCTGCTTGTGTCAAAGTGGCTCTGCAGCCCTGCAGCCAGCAGTGGGTGGATGATCACAGTGGGGACGGGGCACTGGGAAGGAGACCTCGAGCTGCTCGAGGGAGCTAAGATGCTGAAGCAGACGTGGCAGATGGAGTTGTCTGCCCAAAGATGCAGCACGAGGCAGGCCTGGGCTGCCTGGGTGCCTGCAGGGCTGTTTGCACGGGCAGTGGCAGCATGCCAGGCTTTGGCAGGAGTCATCGGGCTCAGGAGACGAGGGCGATGGGGAGCCCGCAGCAGAAGGGAAGGGCTGGTGGCAAGGGCTGGGTCTGCCTTGTGTTTCTGGGCCCTGGGTACAGACACAGCCTGTGCCAGGGATGCACCTGGGCGCAGCTTTGTGGTCCCTGCAAAGGGATGAAGTGACACAGGCACAGGGACCTCCCTCCTGGGCAGTGCAGCCACGCCACGGGCACCCGGCGTGGAAGGTGCCAGCAGTGAAAGGCAGAGAGAGGCAGGACAGACGGACACAGGGGCTGAGCTGCAGCTGGTGGGACAGGAAAAGCTGGAGCAGGTGGGGCTGACAGCGAGGTGGATGAGAAAGCAGATGGCAAAACCCCTGCTGGTGCAGGGTGGGGAGAGGGGTGTGAGGGTCCTGGCTCACACAGTGTGGAGGAGATGGTATCGTGTGCAATGCACTGTTCCTACTTCCTTATACAGTAAATTGGTAACTTTTTTTGTATTAAATCAGATTTTATCACTGAATCAATCTTACACTTTTCTATTCTGGTTCTCTACAAATGACCTTTTTTAGCTCTCCTCAGCTCTTTCCTGATGGGACTCATTATGAGCTGGTGCTGATCCTTAGAGGCGTTCACTTTCACTCAGCATCTGGAGATTTTTTAGACAATGCTCTGTTGAAATGGTCCCTGCAGCTTTCCTCTGATGTGCTCAGTATCACAGCCCCTCCTGGGCCATCTGCCTGCATCCCACAGACGTGTTTGGTGTAAGCTGAATCCTTTCCATCCGTCTTTCTGGTGAGATGGGGCTGTCACCTGCCCAAAGAAGCACAACCTGATTTTGCAGAATTTTTAAGAGTTTTTGTGATGTGTTTTGACCACAAACCCCACTTAAACTTTGGAGTAGGTAATGTGGTAGAGAAAACCAACTCCTTCATCCTCCAAAAACTCTCAACATTTCGTACCTAAAGTGGCTGAATTCTTCATAAAGCCTTTAGCTCTGGTGGGTGCTAATCATAAGTTTGATGTCAGAGAACATGCTTTGCACATGCATTTCACTTTGCAGGGTGAAGTCTGTACACTCCCTGGCGTAAAAGCTGATTGATGTTTGCTCTTTTCATTGGCTGGCTGCATCACATAATTAGCAGCCTCCTCTGGCTGGTGTGGAGTTATTCCTGTCATTTATTCCAGTTTTCTCAGCAAACCAGAGTCATACAGAGGAAGACTGTTCTCATCCGTGGGTCTCTGACAGCTCAAGAGCTCTCTCACGGGGGTTCCCCAGGGCTGTGTGTTTTGAAGACACACTTTCTGCAAATATTCTCTGCCCATGGGTGGGAATTCCTACAAAAAAGTAGCCAGGTGTCCAGTATCAAGGAGAATCAAGCAGCCAATAGGGAATCCTATGGTTTTTCCCATGCAAACTGTCAGTAATTAGCTGTTTGTGGTCTGATCACTTCACCAACGCCAGTCTCCATTCACTCTTCCCCAGTCTGCTTTGGGAATTTGTCCTTACCCATTCCTCTTCCCTTCCAGAGCTCACCTTCCTCTCCCTGACCACCCAAAGTGGAGCAGCCAGACCCTGGAGCGGTCCCTGCAGGCACGGTGATGAATGGTGTGATCAAACAGGACCACAAAACTGCACCAGCTGGGAATGAGGAGGAAAAGGCACCCAAGGAAAAACCTGCCAGTGAAGTGAGGGATGGCACCAAGCTCCAGCCCCCGCCCTTCGCCGAGCGCAAGAACGGTGAGTTCCTGACCTGCTGCTGGCAGGAATGGGAATGGAGAAGGGATTCAGGCTGCTTTAGCATCTCCTGTGTGTGTTGGGTTTCTGGTTCCTCACCTGCTGCTGGCAGGAATGGGAATGGAGAAGGGATCCAGGCTGCTTTAGTGTCTCTTGTGTGTGCTGGGTTTCTGGTTCCTCACCTGCTGCTGGCAGGAATGGGAATGGAGGAGGGATCCAGGCTGCCTTAGCATCTCCTGTGTGTGCTGGGTTTCTGGTTCCTCACCTGCTGCTGGCAGGAATGGGAATGGAGGAGAGATCCAGGCTGCCTTAGCATCTCCTGTGTGTGCTGGGTTTCTGGTTCGCTGCTGTTTTTTCATGTGTGGTGCTTTTGAGGGTGTTTCCATCCAAAGCCCTGCTGTCAGAGGGCAGGGTTTTAAGGGTTTAATGGAAGTGGGGCCTGATCTCAGTGTTCCTGGGACAGACTTGAGTGCTGTTGTCAGCTTTGAGGCATGTTCTTCGTGATTCAAGTGCTTGGTGTGACTTTGGAATGGCTGAAATGTGGAATTTCAATGCCTTAGGAAGAGGCTGGTCTTCTGGTCATACCAGTGGAATTTCTGGGGAATTAGGGCGATGTGAAGTTGATCAGTGGAGAAGAAATGGGAAGGGTGTTGGATTTGCCAAGGCCCCAATAGACTGCTGTGCTCTGCTCTCACCCAGTACTGGTCTCACCAAGACCAGAAAACCTGATCTTCACCAAAACTGCTTCAGATTCATTAACAGAGAGCAGAACTTGGCCCAGGCCTGTGCAAGGGTCATTTGCTACTCCTGCTGGCAGATGCTGCTCTGAGTTTCAGTGGAGATCTGTTGGTAGAAAGCTGATGGACAGAAAAACCCCACAACTGAGCCTGTGCAAATCATGCTTAGGCTGAGGGGTTGTTTGCCATTTCTTTCAGGCAACAGTATAATATATGAAATGAAGAAAATTCCTTTTGTGCACTCTAAGGCTTTCAACATCAAGTCCTCAAAACATCATGCAATGTGAAAGTGCAGCCCAAAGGCACTATTTTTGCTTTGTGTCTTTGATTGTTTGCATTATTGTACGGGACCCAATTTTTCTCCATCGCTATAAATCAGAAATAATCCAAATGATGTCATCATGGCAATGTTCGGGTGTCAGGCTGGAGTAAAACAGCAGAGAGTCAGACTCAGTCACTCCAGAGGGCTCCTCTTTCCTACAGCCCCAGATATCAAAGTGTACCTAAGATAACACAGTAACAACAGGGACTTGTAAAGGGAAAAACCGTTCAGTGATGTTAAAAAAAAATTTAAAAAATCTTATTTTCTCTGTAGATTTCACATCCTCACTTTTTGGATCTGTTTTCCACACCTTTTTTGTTATTATGGGAAGGCAAAGAAAGATACATCTCCAGGTGCCCACAGGCTGCCAGCACAACCTGCAGAGGTGCAGGCAATGACTGCCCCAAGCCCTGCAGCAGTGCCAGCACCTGCAGGACACAATGCCTGGCAGCTGTCCCCGGGGTTGGTGGCCCACCAGGACATGGCTCCCCCCCTGCAGCCCCTCCACTCTGGGCTGTTTGCCCTCTCTAAGTGAGAAGAGCCCCCCGCAGTCTGGGCACCCCTCCAGCCCTTTGCTCTGCTCCGTTTCCCCTCCTTTAGCAGGTTTAGGCAGCACAGGGGGCTGGGCTCTCCCTGCCCTCCCCGTTTGGGAACAGCCGGCTCCCTTCATCTCACATCATCTCGGGAGCTGGCAGGCCTGCCAAGTGTCACACACGTCATGTGGCACCTGGGCCTGCCTTTGATGTCACATTCCGTGGTGGGACAGCTCCCGCAGGGCCGGTGGAGCAGCCTGGTGAGCTGGGGATGGAGCGGGAAGGGGACATCCCACAGCCCCCCAGGCTGCCCTCCACAGAGCCCTAAGAGCAGATTTGTCCCTGCCAAGGACAGAGCCTCCCAGTCCCCCTCAGTGCCATTTGTTGTGATGTCACAACAAGGAACTTCTACCCCATCCCTCGGTGTGGGCTCAGCGGTTGGGAGTGACTTGGGGACAAAACAAGGCATCAGTGTCTCCTCATAGCCCACCCTCGTGAAGGGCCACCCCAGGGGGGTGTTCAGCACTCCCACCTTCATCCCACACACAGAGGGGACAGCAAGGACCCCTCCCCATCCAAGATGGTGCCACTGAAGGACGCAATGCCGGGGAATGAGTTGGGTGAAGTGGAAGAAGCTTCCATCTGTTGCTGTCAGGAATCTTCCAGGACGTGTAAGGAGAAGCAAGTGCAAGGTGTGTCACCCCCCACTCTTCCTCCTGAGGGTACAGGTGTGCACAGCTCAGCCAGGCAGGATCTTCCCTTTGTTCCATGCTCTTTCCACCCATGGAGAGAGGGTGGGCATCAGACAGACAGACAGACAGACAGACATCTGTCAAGGGCACAGCCCCACAGTGAGGACCAGCTCCTGCCCAAGCCTGAACTTTCAAACCGCCCTCTTTATTTGACTTAACTTTGATTTAATAAAAACAGTCTAGCTAGAATATTTTTAAATAGGAAAATAGTCTTTTTAACTCTAGTATTATTCAAAAATGGCTGAGGGGATTTCATTTAAATTTGTAAAAATAAATCACCTCTGAGCAAGCAGAAAGCCTCTTTGGCAGGGCCTACAAAATCCTGGGACTGCGTGCGTAAGTCCTGGAATATGGGGACTGTGAGCTCTACAATAAGCAGGAACTCTGACCTCTGTACCCTCTGTGTACCCCCAGCCTTGTCCTGTCCTGTCCTGCCCTGGGCTGGAACACTGCCAGGCTGCCCTCTTATAATGATTGTGCCCAGTCCCACAGCCCTTCTATGCCCAAGGACATGGTCTCCTCCTAAGCTCTGGTCTACACTGGGTTGAGCCAGGCAGAGCTGTGAACTGCTGTCTCAGGAGAGCCTCAGGAGGGGTTCTGGGTCTTCCTAAAGTCACAGTGCTGCTGAGTTTGGAGGTGAGGTCCAGACCTCCCATGCCCCCCATTGTGCATGACCTTGGCTGGGCATTGGGTCCATGGGCTCCTGCATCCTGCCTTTGACCTCAGCATGGTGGCCCCATCTCTGAACCACTGCTCTGCATGGTGACCCCATCTCTGAACCACTGCTATTTGTGGTGATCCCATCTCTGAACCACTGCTCTACA
The DNA here is from genome assembly GCA_013400275.1 of Rhadina sibilatrix. Taxonomy (NCBI): domain Eukaryota; kingdom Metazoa; phylum Chordata; class Aves; order Passeriformes; family Phylloscopidae; genus Rhadina; species Rhadina sibilatrix. The sequence continues at coordinate 22,073 of VWYO01012215.1, read as the reverse complement.
TGGTGGCCCCATCTCTGAACCACTGCTCTGCTCACCCCATTCCATCTCTCCATGCAGGGACACTCTTGAGGCAGGTGGCACCCCTCAGAGTGAGGTCACACCGTGTCCTGCCCACACCTCTGTCGCTCCCTGGGCTGGTTTGGTTGCACACAAAGGCAGACAAAAAAGCAATAAGATAATTCTTGATGCAGTGACCAGTCCCTGCAGAGCACTGGGGTCCCCAGCTGCCGCCTCCCTGGAGCCTTCAGTCTGGGAACCACGAGGGGCAGTGTCTGCAGTGAACCAGAGTCCCATTGTGCAGATACCCAAGGTCTCACCCCATGATCCAGAGGTGTTTAGGACGTGCATCCCTCACAGGCCCACTCATCCACAGGCTCAGTGCTCCCTGAGTTTGGGGGTCTCAGACGTGTAAGCTGCTTTTCCCTCCCAGATCCATCTGAGACCCTCTCAGATGCTGACAACGCTTACACTCTGAAGCAGCATCAATGCCCCCAGGATAATTTCTTCAGCTGGTATCAGCTTTCATCCCATCCCAGCTCACCCCAGTTAACCCCACACCATCCCATCTCACCCCACCCCATTGTGCTGCACACCTGTACTTCACCTTCAACAGGAACAGCAGCAGAACATTTGATTTGTCTTGCATCAAGGCTGTCTTTACCTCGGCTGTTCCCTGTGTGACTGATGATGATTTCCCTGCACAGTGGGAAGGCAGTGAGGGTGCAGGTTCTGTGTGAGACTTCGTGTGTCCCCCCCGCCCTGTGCCAATTTGGCCAGATGGATTTCAGAAATAATTTTGTGATAACATTTGCAATCACAAGGAATGGGGCCAGAGGAGGTGCAGGGGCTCTATAAAGCAGCTCCTCCAGAAGTGTCCCAGTGGATGTGCTCAGAGTGAAGAGTGAGGTGTCCTTTGGTACAGCCCAGAGACAGCAAATCCCCTTGTTCCCTGTCCTGGGACTCTGAGGCTGATGGATTTCACTCATGGAACTACCAAAGTGTGAGACATCCTGTCTGATCTGATGAGTTTCCTCAGAAACTGCTCAACATAAGCTCAGCCCACCCTGGAGGGCTGCGTTTTTCTACAGTGAATATCAGAGTCTAAATGCCCAGCTCTGACCCAGGCAACCTTTAAAGAAGAGACTGATTTCACCCATTTGCCTCCCCCCATGTGCCTCCACGTCTTGGGTGTCAGCTCTGGCTGCAGGTGAGGGCTCTGGCTCCCAGGCACTGGCTGGCTGCTGCAGGTAGGAGACACAAAGGGCTCCCCTGTGCCTACACCACTCCAGTAGTGGGTTTGCAAGCTGCTCATAATGCAGTTTTCCACCTAGGCTTCCCATTGCTGATTTTGGAGAATAATGTAGTTAAAACTCTTCTGTTTATTTGTGTAGTGGAACAGACCTTCTGACCACCAGCCCCTTTAGCCCACTGCAACAAAGGGGAGGATTTTCCAGTGCCCATCTGGTTTGTGTTTAATGTAATGTGCAGAAAGGTTGCACATTTTCAGGGCCTGTGTTCATAAGTAGTAGATTGTGCAGCAGTTTATTACACAAATGGAGCTTTATATTGCTGGGCTTTGTTGAGCTGCCAGTTGGGATAAAAGAAAAAAAAAAGTAACGTGCTTCGTAGACCCTATCAAGGAAAATTAGAAAGCATTAAATTCTGCTCAGACTATCCATCACTGGTGTGCTGGTAATCAAATCCAGAGAGGCTGGTGGGAGGTCAAGACTTTCTTGTTCTTGGTGTTTCTGAATCAATAACTACTATGAAAGACATGTAAGTGAGAGCAAAAGAAGAGAGAGAGAGATGTCTGACCTAGAAGTCAACACAAGATCACTGTGCAGAGGCCAGAAGAGACCAGATAGCTCCAGGTTTTTGAGGAGAAAACCCCACAGTCTCCACTCAGTTCTTGTGGTGAGCATGTGTTTTAGTTTAATTCTATATTGGAATGGTTATTAAATTACTATCTAGTCCCAGGCAAAATCTAGCCCCTGTTCCACATAGCCAGGTAAGAGGTGTATCTACAGGAAGATTTTTCAGATTGCCTTTGTATCCAAACCAAATAAATATTGCAAACCCTCTATTGAACCCAGGTGATGCCTAATCCACAGCGAAGCATCGGCCTGCAGCCTCGCACTGCGCAGCCCAGCTTTAATGCCACTTAAATCAGAATGTAAGAGCTAAAGGAATTCCAGGAATCCAGTGATATAAACTGTATTTTTAGAGCCGTGAGTGACTTGTGAGAGTGAAACAGTGCAGTGACTAAAGATAGCCCAAGCAAGGTTTTCCATGATTTATCACAGGAACGCTCACAGTAAGTTAAAGTCACCCAATGTTGTGATAGCAGCACCTACATGCTGGCATGTGTTCAAGACAAGTCATTCATAACATATTTGTCACAGAGGAAAATTTCCATAACAGAGCTCTGAGTTGTGTCTCACTTGCACAAGCACCACACACATCACTTTCCTATTAAGACACCGAGAGGTCCATTTGTTTCCAAGGATCTATTTTTTATTTTTTTTTTTTTTTTCTTTAAGCCAGCTGGAGGGAAGAACCCCACTTGCCTGCATGCCTCAAAGCTCTCCCAAGCTTTCAGTCTGGCCGAGCAATCAAAGCAGTGGTGGCAGAGGGCAAAGACTCTCCCTTGGGCCACTCCATTCCCTTTTGGCCATCTGGAGTTTAGTTATCATTTCATAGGAATTCGTTGTCTGACCCATCATTCCTCCTCGGGGGTCTGTGCCCCTCTGTGCACCTAGAGGTTGGGTAGGACCTTTCTTTGCTGAGCAAAATGTCTACAGGGGTTATTTTAGGGATGAAGTCATGGCAAACATTTCCTGACACCTCATGATCGGCGTTGCTCTTGGCTCCTGGCCCTTGCTAGCTGCAGTCTGCAGGATAAAGGAGCTGCCTTGTCAAGGGAGGCCTGCACTGCAGAACTGTTTTCTCCCAGTTTCTAACACACCGGGATGCTCCCAGACAGAAATGGCAGAGAACCTGCAGAGAACTCCTCTCGTGGACAGATTGGTCTTGGCCTCCTGCAGCCACCCCCTGAGTAGCCTGACAGTCACCTGAAATCTCATTTTCATGGAATCACAGAATGCTTTGGGTTGGAAGAGACCTTAAAGTTCATCCAGTTCCACCCTCTGCTATGGGCAGGGACACCTTCCACTATCCCAGGCTGCTCCAAGCTGACCTTGGACACTTCCAGGGATCCAGGGGCAGTCACAGCTTCTCTGGGCACCCTGTTCCAGGGCCTCCCCACCCTCATAGGAAGGAATTTTCAGATGTGTCAAGTCCCAAGTTCAGCTTCCAGCACAGAAGCCCACTGGCTGTGTGGGCCCCTGCCCACACTCCCCAGGCAGGGTGACATTCTCCACTGGATGGGAACATCACCTGAGTCAGGTCCTCTCTCCCCATCCCTTGACTCTGCTCACTCCTGTGGTGTCCCTGCCCAGCTGCCAGGTCTCTACTCAAAACCAAGGCTGTGCCCAACTCTGTAACCACCTCCCATGGAGGGACATGTGTGAGTCACTCCCATTTCTTCTCCAGGTATGCTATGAGATGCTTCTAAAACCAATTCCCATCTCATTATGAGTCTAAGCTGCAGTTTAGTGCCCTCTTTCAGAAATCAGACAGAGACAGGGATAATTGTTTGTCATGATCCTTCTTGCTGCTCCATCTCCATGTGCTTTCAGGCAGGTCCTACAACTCTTCCATGAGTGACCCCATCCCACTGCCTACTGCAGCCTGGGCACAGTAAAATGAGCAGCTGAGAGTCGTTCTGGGGCTGCTGACAGTTTGTCTGCTGAGACTTTGTTCCTGGGCTGGGGCTGAGCCCCACTGCTCCAGACCATTGCTCAGCACCCAGCAGGCTGGGTCTCCTCACCTCACTGCCCATCCAGCCTTAGCACTCCAAACCCTGGCTCTGCCTGTTGTCCTTCCCTTGTAACCCTGCCTGTGGTTAAACAGAGTGTGTCAGTGATTAGAGGATTTCCTCTCCCTGCTGCACCAGGCTCATAGCTCCGTGCACAGTCTGAGTTTTTGTTTCACCTTGTTTATATTTGTGGTTATTTCTGTGTGGCTTCAATGATCTGCACATTCTTGGGGCCCTTGCTCAGAGCACCTGCAGTCAGGTTGTGCTCAGCATCTCCCTCTCTGTTGCAGCTGATTTTGAGAGGCAGCTAAGGAAGGGTAAAGTTCAATCCAGGACACAGTTCTTAATTCATGATTGAGCCTGATGAACAGCATGTGAATGATAACTGGACACGTGAAACTTGGGGCTGAAACTGTGATCTGTGGTATGAAACCCGATAGCCCTGAAATGATAAAAAGAAAACATCCTCTTGCAAGAGTTACACCATGTTGTCCCCGTGAGAGTTTAACCTGCAGGACTTGGGAGCAAGTTAGGCTCGTTGGCACTAAAAAATCAGGAGGATTCTGGAAAGAAATGATTTCAGGAGGCTAATGGGAATATCCACCACATCACAACAAGGAAGCATGCATGTATCCAAGCAGAGATTCCAGCAGGGAAAGACACCTATTGCAGGAACTCCCTAGGTAAGATGGCCTAATTAATGAATGGACTAAGAAATGAAGCTTAAATAGCTCTTCAGGGTAATTTGTCTCTTAGGCCAGCTTATCTGGGGACATTTTGCAATCCCCAGCACTTCAAGTTTTTCAGGAGGGATGCCCTTGTTCCTTCAAAAGATGCTTTCTTACATAAAAGAAAAATACACCTTTATGCAGAAACATCTAGGAACATTTCCCTGGCCTGTGGTTCATGCTCAGCTGCCTCAGTGCTCTCAGGTAGTGAACAGCAACCCCAGAGGGGTCACAGGAATCTGTCTCAGAAGAGCCAAAGTACTGTAGGTTTCATTCAAGGCAGCCTTGCTCCACACCAGCAGGTTACACCCAACACCTCTCTGTGACACTGGCAGCTTTGAAACCTCTGCTTTGGTAGCGTTAGGGAGAGGGGAAGAGGTGATGATTTGACACAGCATTTAGCCGGGCATCTCCAAGCTGTAAAGATTGGGAGCGCCGAAGAGATGATCATAAATGGAGCCGTCTGTTCTTGAACAGAACAGAATCCACGCACAGGCTGGGAGGCAAGATGTTTCCAGTTAATGCACCATCTGTGTTAGATCTGCCCATTCACAAAGAGGAAACGTGTTTTCACTCTGAGTGACTTTTTTTTTTTTTTTATTTTTTCCCAAACGAGGGGAGCGCGTACGTCAGCCGTGCGCGCGCGCCTGTGCGCGCAAACGTTGGGGAGCGGGGACGCGCGCCTGGGACCCCCCCAGGCACAGCCCCGAGCTGCCCCCTGCCCCTGGCACCACACCACTCTGCACCACACCGCTCCTCACGACATTCTCCAAGCTCTTCTTTCAGCTGACTTTGTGGGAATGGTCATCAGAGGAGGCAAAGTGCCCGGGGAGCGCCTCTGCTGTGGGAAGGGAGAGTGGGCTCCGACCAGGGGCTCTCCACGTGGAGCAGGGAGGGGTTCTGGGTGTGGGGCTTCCTCAGGCAGCTGGGATGGCACTGCCAGAGGGTTCCAGGCTCCTCGAGGAGCTGTGTCCACCCTCCATGGTGAGCCAGGACCTGGGGAACTGGAGCTGGCCTCACCTTGCTGCAGAGGCGATGGGCCAGTGGTTCATGTGCCCTTCCACTGTGGTGTTTGACTCACTGGCAAAGCCCAGAGGAGAAATTTCAGGAGTCAGGGTGAGATCCTGGCTGCTCTGGGGCTGGGAGGAGATGGTGCAGGACCCACTTGTGTGCTGACAGTGCAGCCAGAGCCACTGACCTCATGGGGAGAGAGAACGGGAGAGATGAGCCTGTGCCCAGGGCTAACCAGCAGCCAGGAAAACCTCTGTGGGAGACCTGCTGGTTATGTGGAGCTGTCTGGGGCTGGTCCCTCCCTTCCTTTGACATTCCAGTCCCAGCAGTTCCATCTGCCCTCCCTTGTGTGCCCAGTTGCCCCGTTGGTGGGACGAGCAACATCTCCCCAAGGAGAGGCAGACTGCAATCACAGCCCCTGTGCTCTGTTCCCATGCTTGCTGTAGATCCTGCTTTCTCAGGGCTGGTTCTGGGCAGGCTAATTGGGGTGGCACTTCCAGGAATCCATTTCCATACCCACTGCTGCATTGCCTTCTGGTAACATCTGGCACAACGTGTCTGCACAGATGTTCGGTGCCGTGGCTGCTTCCCTGCAGTTTGCTGGGGTGGTGTGTGGAGAAGAGCTCCATGGATGAGAAAAGCTTCATCCTACTGGGGTTGTGCAAACCAGCTCATATATTTTAAAATGCCAAAAGAAGAAATTCACAGCTGTGCCTTTATTATGTGTGCATTTAGGGCCAAATTGGGCCTGTTTTCTGGCGTGGCCATAGAGAACTCTGCAGGGAGAGGGCTGTTCCTTCGGAGGCTGCTGAGCAGCAGCAAAATCTCTCCAGAGCTACTGCTGCAACCCTGGGTCTGCACACCCCTTATTTCCCCTGCATTTCCCCTTCCACCCAGAAGATACAGAAAGCCTCTGCTGCCTCATCCTCGTTCCTCCATCCCATTAAGTCCTACTGCCCAGGAACAAGCAATTCTGGAGGCTGAGAAGTGGGGACACAAGAGATCCATGTGGTTACAGCTTCACTGGGCTTTTCTGGATGCCTGGGGCTGGGCTAGAGCCTCCACTTTCCTTCCTGTATTGCTGAGTGCCCCACAAACCCTCCTGCCCCAGCTGTGAGCTCCAGGGAGGGAGCTGTGAGCTCAGCTCAGTGTGCCCCTCACCCATCATGCCAGCTGGAGGGCTCCTGGGCTTCCCAGGTGGGCACACATTTGGGAAGATGCTCACGGAAAGCAGGAGGATAACAAAACTCACTGAGACAAAAGCTGCTGCCCTGAATGAGTGTCCTAAGCACCAGTGGACAGGGCAGGGCACTGGAGCCTGGCTGAGCCTTGCACAGGGCGGTGATTCCTGCCTGCTGTGAAAAACAGCCAAACACTATATCCTGTGGCTAACCACCACCACCACGGCCAAGGCTGCAGCTCCACGTGGAGCAGGCAGCCCCAGCACCCCTGAACACAAAGCCAGGCTCTCCCATCTCCTCTCCGTTCACTGTCTGCATCCTTCTGATGCTGCAGGGCTGGCTGGGGGGATTGCAAGCACTTGTTAAACCTTCTGAAGGCCAGCAGCACCTTCAGAGCTGCAGGGGCTGGCAGCTTCAGGGGCAGAGCACACACTGCTGTGAGCAGTGAACACAACACCAATCAACTCAGTCCACTGAGTTTTGGTTTGTTCCTTTTATGGGTGCTTCTCCCAAAAACCCACAGCCCCAGGAGTGCTGCTCTGGCCAGGCTGCAGGACAATAGACATTGTCCTTGGTGGGACACGGTTTGGGCAAGGATGGCTGAAGCGGTCAGGCCACGAGAGACCCTGCACAAACGTGACTCTGACCCTGAGCAGCACTGCTGAGACCAAAGCACAGCTCCCAGCTGCCCAGGGGAGGGAAGGAGGAGAAGAAAAAGAAAGGCTGGGACATAAAGACACTGCTAATTATGAGGAGGGCTGTGCACACCGAGCAGTGAAGCTCTGTGTTTGCGAGAGGACGAGGAGCAGGGAGTCCTGGAGGAGCACGGAGCAGGGCTGGAACAGGCTCTGGGCTGTTCCCAAGCAGAGCAGCTCAGCCCCAGCAGCAGCAGCACTGGGCTGCCAGCGCTCCTGTCGCCTGCAGCTACGAGCAGCCATGGTTTGCTGCACAGTGACAGGCATGGAGACCAAGGTGGGGGTGGATTTGTCACAGTGGTGGTGTCCAAATCGCTTACAGGAGAGACTCGTGTGAAGCCAGCAGGGGAAGCGCTGCACGTTCTGTACTCAGGACTGCGTCTGCAAACCACCAGAGCCGTGCTCAGGAGGAGGGTGGTTGCTAGCAAAAGATGTCAGGGGCAGAAGAGGAATGGTAACATTGATGTAAACACGACAGGTCCCTTCCTGGTGGATGCATGTAGTCCATAAACATCATTGTCACACCGGAGATCTCGCCAGGGATTCCTGAAGATGCTTTCAAGCATGCTGCAGAACCTTGGGGTTCTTGGGGTTTCAGAACTGTGACCATCTGTTTGCAATTGAGGCCCTTTGGAAGCAGAAGAGAGCTGCCAAGAGACTCTTTTTGAACCAGGAGTGCCTTCAGTCTCACCGAGAAGTTCCCTCCAGCAGGTATCAGAATCACAGAACCACAGAAAGGTTTGGGATGGAAGAGACCTTAAACTCATCTCATTCCAACCCCTTGCCATGGGCAGGGACACCTTCCACTATCCCACACTGCTGCAAGCCCTGTCCAGTCTGACCCTGAACAGTCCAAGGGATGGGGCAGCCACAGCTACTCTGGGAATTCCATTCCAGGGCCTCCCCACCCTCATAGGGAACAATTCCTTCCCAGTATCCCATCCAGCCCTGCCCTCTGGCAGTGGGAAGCCATTCCCTGTGTCCTGGCACCCCATGCCCTTGTCCCCAGTCCCTCTCCAGCTCTCCTGGAGCCTTTTCAGGCCATGAAAGAGCCTCTGAGGTCTCCCTGGAACCTTCTCCTCTCCAGGTGAGCACCCCCAGCTCTCCCAGCCTGGGTCCAGAGCAGAGGGGCTGCAGCCCTCAGAGCATCTCCATGGCCTCCTCTGGACTTGTATCACTCAGGAGGGAGTCCTGCATTAACCCAAGCTGAGGCAATAAATCTCAATTAGAATGTCTGTGATGGGAGTGACACCAGGCTGGACATTTTTCACATTCGAGCTCAGCCCTGCAAATATCTCCTGTCTGCTGTCCTGGCACAGTCACTGCTCAAAATAAGAACTTCCAAGAGCGAGCAATAAGCTGGCTTACAGAATTTGCAGCTACAGCCCAGCTAACTGAAGCCTTGGCAGCTTAATTCAGTTTTTAACTTTGCATGAAGCTGGGCATGAGGGTCTGTGGGTGTGAGCCAGGCAGGTCAGCTCAGCTTCCCGCAGCTCCTGCTGTGTGTTGGGTAGGGATGAGGGTTGGGCATCACCTCGGAAGTGCTCTGCCACCCTGGTGAGCTCTGCACTCCGAGGAAAGGAGGGAAACAGGGGCTCTTTCCAGCAGGGAAGGAGATCAGAAGGGAGCAGACATACTGAGGAGGTGGGGAATTTTGCCGTGCCTTGGATGCTTCCCTTGAAGCCACAGAGGGGATGGCACAGAATCTGTGCATCCCACACATTGTGCAGGCTCTGCACCGGGAGGGGATGACCAGCAGTGGTGCTGTGCACCCAAAGATCCCCTGAGGGAAGCTGTCTTCCTTAGCACTGCACCAGGGCTGGGAGCTGGCTTTAAATGTCAACCTGCCTTAAAAGCCCCCAGGCACTCCCTGACATGTGTGGTGGCTCGCTCAGTAGAGATTTGCTCCACTGAAAACGAGCCTGAAAGTTGATAAGAGCCCCTGGTTAGGCCTGAAATAGCCCTTTGCAATGTGGGACTGGCTGGAGTAGGTATCAGATGAAGAGCAACAGTCACAGCACAGCAGAAAGGAGGCTGAGGTCATGCCTGCACTTGGGTCCAGCCACAGGTGCACCGGCTGCTCGGAGGTGTTGCTGTGCCTCACCGAGTTCTGGTGCTCCCTCTTCCCCAGATGGAACACCAAGGGAAAACACAGAAAGGGTAGAGAGGCTTTGGAGGGACAGCTGCCCTGGGAAAGGCGCAGTGGTGCTGCCTGGAAAAGTAAGGAAGCAGGATTTCCCACCTCATGGCAGCTGCAGAGAAAGGGCAGAGGGTTTTTTGTTCAGTTACCTGGGTGGAGTGCAGTGCTCCTGGCATCAACATGATTGGTTGCAGTGCCCTCCAAGAGGCAGGAGGGGCTGCATTTTATTTTCAACCTCTGCTGGTACTGCGTGTGGGAAACGCTGCTGGCCCTGGAATTTTGGTTCTGTTGGGGTTTTGCTCCGTGCTGCAGATAAGGCTCCTCTTTCCTTGATCACTCTGTAGGAATGGAAAACATGCCTGGGCCTTCGAGCACATTTTGAAGTCAATCAAAGCTGTCTTAAAGTATATTTCTCTGCTATAGAACATAAAAATATTATCCTTCTGGCACGCCTCCATGAGAATATTAAAAATAGCTTACTGAGTTACTCTGTGAAAATCACTAATATAACAAGACTTTTGTGTCTTATTTCATTAATGAAGGAACTCTAATGCTGGGCTTGAGTGTGATACTGCTGTAAATCAATAAAGAATATTTTTGGAAAAACACAATCCTATTATCCCGAGATATCTTTGCAGGGTGAAGTTAGAAAGAAGCATTTATTGCCATGACTTTTGTCCAACTCGATGAGCTATTTGCATTTGAAAACTTCAGTGCTAGTTAAATAAAAGCCCTGTTCTGTGCATGGGATGGCATTTGTTTCCCTGCTTTCTTTTACTGCCGTTTGTCCAGAATGGGGGAGAATCTGTTTGGCAGAGAAAGGCTTGGAGCTAAACCTTGTGCTGACCCCTCACAACAGAAACCCATGGCTTGCTTAGGGACCAGTCAGAGCAGGACAGGGCTCCTGGCTTTTCCTGAGCAGCATCCAGGATGTCTGCAGCAAATCTGAGATGTGGCCTGACTGGGAGGCACGGGGCTCTGTTCCATTTCCATTTCCATTTCCATTTCCATTTCCATTTCCATTTCCAGCTGCAATTGTTTGTTAACAACCCCCCGGGGCTGTGACCATCCCGCAGGAAGAACCCCAAGGATGGTCCTGGCTGGGTCAGGAGTTTCCTCCAGCTCATGCCCTCATCTCAAGCCCCGGGAGCCAAAAGAGTGTGGAACACCAGGGTAATCACACAGTAGCGATTCTCCCACCCAGCCGCTGGTCTTTTCCTTCAGCGGGAGAAAGGCTTTAGATTTAATGGCCTCAACGGGTATTTCTTACATGGATTTGTCTAATTGCCTTTTGAACTCGTGCTAAAGAGGTGATTTGCTGCTTCCTCAGTGGCCTCCCGAGGGGTGTAAATCACAGCTCTGCCTCAAGAACCGGAGGAGCAGGCAGCGCTCCTCCCGCAGCGCCGCTGCTGCCCTTGGCAAACAGACCCCTCTCATTTTCTGCTGCTTACAAAGGCTCCAGAGATGCTCAGTGATTTGGGGCTGGAAATGGGGCTCTTCATGTCCCTAAGTCCCTGAGGTGCCTCTTGGTTGCCTCTGCCAGGGTTTCGCAGTCTTTCAGGGTCTCACTTGGCTTTAAGCATCCCCGCAGGGTGAGGAATGGCTGAGGCAGCAGGAGCACAGCTGAGCTGGGGGGAAAGGCTCCTCTTAGTCAAGGGACAGAGTTCAGCTGCTGAGACTGAGCATGGCCCTGAGAACAAATGACACAAACCACCACAGCGTGTCACCAGCCTGGAACTAAGCATCACACTCCCCTCTAAATCCACACGGCCACCTGGCATGCTGAGTACATCTGGGGGAAACCTCTGCTGCCCAAAGCCAAGATCACCTTTCCCTCCCTCATTCCTGACAGAAGTTGGTCCACCCCGTTCTTAAAAACCTTCTTTGGTTGGAGAAGATTCTGACTCTTGCCCAAACCATTTTCACTCCAGCTCCTTCCTGAAGTGCATCCAGTCCTTCTCAATATGGAGAGACAGAATAAAACACTCTGTTTCTTTCAATGGTACCCTTATATTTAAAATCTGATCAGAGCTCCCCTCAGACAATTTTTCGTTAGGCTGCCCCTCAGTTTTTGTGCTTTCCCTTGAGTGTCTCATTTTCTAGACTTCTGATGTCTCTTCCTGTGCTCTGGGCTCTCTCTTCTGTTGCCTCTCACCTTCCTTGGCGTGGCTGAGAGCAGTCAGCAATGCTCGAGGGGAGCAGAGCAGGGCAGGGCATGGCAGGGCAAAGCAGAGCAGAGCAGAGTAGAGCAGAGCAGGGCAGGGCAGGGCAGAGCAGAGCAGGGCAGAGAAGAGGAGAGCAGAGCAGGGCAGAGCTGAGCAGAGCAGAGCAGAGCAGGGCAGAGCAGAGCAGAGCAGAGCAGGGCAGAGCAGGGCAGAGCAGAGCAGAGCTTGTCCTGCACCTGGGCAGGTGAAGGGATGTGCTTTGCAGCCTGCAGTGCCCAGCCCCTGCTCCCCCTTCTCCCACTCTCTCCCCATCACGGATGGTCCTGAGCTGGCTCGTGGTCCTGCTCGGCCGCCACAGAGCAGCTGCAGAACATTCTGCTCAGTACACTGTGTGTGTGCAACCCCTGCCTAATTCTCACCGGCTTTGTTTCTGTAACTGTCCTCACATCATCGCCTCTTTTTAAAACCATTATCTCGCTCTAACGCTGCTCTGCTGCCTGCATGTGCCCTCTTCCAACTTCACCTCCTAGTAAATAAAATGATTTGCTACTCCACTTTGTAGAGGAAATACAGGAGACAAAGGGACGCAGTGACCCACTGGGAGCTTCTATCTGAGTGTGCTTTTCTAAGTGCTCCTCACCACCTTGGGCAATACACACCACTGCTCTCCCAAAGATCTTTAGACAATGTCATGTCAGGCGGTGTCAACAGCCTCGTTAAACACAAAATAGATGACATGTACAGCTTATTCCCTACCCACAAGTGTCACAGAAGGATTAGATTTGACACATGCATAATGGCTGGGCTTTATTTCTTTTTCCCTGATTTGTTTCAGTGTTTGTTTGTTGGCTCGATTTGTTGTCCCAGTACTTTTCTGGAAATGGAAGTTAAAGTCGATGCTCCACAATTTCCCTTTTTCAAAACCAGACATTCTGTTTAGCATTTTTGAAAGCCATAAGGATTGTTACATCTCCGTGCCTGCCTCGTGTCTTTAAAAATCTGCTTAAGCTGCCAGTACCTCCTAGAACTTTACAACAGATGCATATCTGCCAATTACTGCATAGAAGGCAGAATTCTGTTCATTTGTACCTTATTATTCCAAGGCTTACTCCTTTCTGGCTAGTTGGCCTGGTGGGCACATGCCAGCTGCTCAGAGACACGTTCTGCACAAAGGGGTGTCACCCTGGAATGAAACACACCGATGGCAGACAGAGGACAGCTCTGGGGGTTGCTGAGCCCATCATCAAACCACGACCCCAGGCATCACATCCACACATCTTTTATATCCCTCCAGGGGTGGCAACTCTGCCACTGCCCTGGGCAGCCTGGCCCAAGGTTTTACAACCCTGTCAGTGGAGAAATATTCCCTAATATCCTGTTTAAACCTCCCCTGACTCTGTTTGGGACAGGTCCTCTCATCCTGTCCCTTGTTCCCCAGGAACAGAGCCTCACTCCCACACCTGGCTGCTCCCTCCTGTCAGGGAGCTGTGGAGAGAAGGTCTCCTCTGAGGAAGGGAGGATATGGGTTTTACATACCCACACTCCACAAGGCCCCACTGCCCCCTCCCAGGAAAAAGCAAGTGAGGAGCTCCAGGGCAAAGAGCAGGTTGTGTATCAATGGAAGAGAAGGAGCAAGTACCTAAATCACCTCCAAGAAGAGCATGAGGATCACAAATAACTCAAGGAAATATGAGAATCAGGAATGACATATCTTTCTCCATCTGACCCAGGAGCATGGCTCTGGTTTCTTTTCCTTCCCAGCTTTTCTTCTCTCTCTCTCTCTCTCTCATGCTGAGTTACATCTTGGGAAGCATCAAAAGCTCCACAAAAACACAAAAACGTTTCAGACCCTGCCTTGGCTACACTACACTTTTTGGGAATGATCAAGGCAGTGGAAAATAAAGGCTAGCACTGCTCCTTGCTGGCTGCCAAGACCCCTGGCAGTACCAGAGCCATCCTGGGCTCCTTTCAGTCTGTGAGCAGAAACATCACCAGCACTGAGAGCCTCTGGCTCCCTTCACCCAGCCTCGAGCAGCTGCCCCCTGCCAGCTGGAGAGAAAACAGGGAAAAGCCAGGAGACAGCACAGCCGGGATCAGATGGAAAGCTCGCACCTGCACAGGCTGCACTCCCAGCACCAGGTGTAACCCCACACCGATCCCATCCCCAAGCCAGAGCCGATCCAATAACGGAGATTTCCCCCAGTTGTGGACGTGGGTCAGTTTGTTAACCATATATAGCATAACCCACCACAGCTGACTGAGAGAGAGCGTTTTAATGACTTTAAAATGGGTTCGTTTTCTGTAAAAATAGAAGAAAATCTGTAGTTGAATCTTGAATTGTCTCGGAAATAAAAACAAATAAGCTTGCTTCTTTGTGCCTCTCCAGCCCTTCACAGTTCATCGTTTGCAATGTGTGCAAAACAAATGAATGTTACCTTGCTCAGAGGAAGCCTTTTGTCGGGTCTGAATTTCTTTCTTTGTTTGTTTTGTTTTAGAAAGCTTCCCTCTCCCATCAGTTCAGGAATGCTGTCTTGGGAGTAATCTCTCCTGCATCTCCTTATTACAGATGCTGTTTAGACACTTCCCCCATTTTGGTCCCCAAACTACCTGTGAAGAGCTCAGTTCTGCAAGAATTTTTTCTTTCCCTTTGTCCACAAAAAAAGCCACCCAAGCTGCAGGTCAGGTAAAACTTTGGCCAGCTTCACTTTTCCTGGATGTCAGAGTGACCTAGGAGGTCTGGTATGCTTTGCTTTTCATAAGCCAACCCCTTTTCTGCACCTTTCACCTTCTCCAGACACTTTGGCTTTCACTTGCTGTGAGCTGCTGTGACTGTGCTGGTTTATTTCCCGAATACAATTCTCTGTCTCTGCTCTGCGAGAAAAGCAGCAGCATCAAATGATCACCAGAGAAATGCAGCTGCATTTGTGATGACTTGTAGGGGAGCTTCTTCCCTCCAGGTCCTTCAGCATAAGAGGGAAGGGAGCAGAGGTCATTCATCCTCAGCTGTTGGCAAAGCATTGGCTGGAAAAACAGGGCTGAAAGTCTGATTTTTTTTTTTTTTTTTTCACGTTCCCTCCTCCTCATTTTTGACCGACAAGTGGCACGTGGTGGCAAAGGTTCACACTTCTCTTCAGGGAGAAGGGACTTCCTGTAGTAAGAGCAGGCATGAGAGAGAGATTTCTTGGCAGAAAAGCAGAATGTCCCCATGGCACCTCTCTCTCAGAGAGCAGAGGGGAAGCCTCAATCAGCCTTACCAGAGACACACCAGAGTGCCCTGTCCCACAGCAGGGCTGAAGTCAGTGAATATTTTATTCATTCCATGTTACTTTCTACTCATTTGCCACCTAAAATTGCTTGGACTTGGCCTCATCCATCCCTTTCTGCCCACAGTCTTATCACCTGCCCCTTGTCACAGAGGATCTCCAGGTGCCAGGGGGATTTCAGCCTTCCAGAGGGGCAAGGAATGGGAACAGGAGCATCTTATTTCTACACGGTGTCATGTTGGATGTTCTGCTTCAGGAAAACATCCCTGGCTGGGCAGCAAGGGAGTGGCTGCTGTTTGCCACCTCCTGGCTCCCATCCTTGGGGCAGGTGAAGCCCTGGGGGAGCACGAGGAGAGAAGGAGAGACCGTGGGGATGGGAGCAGAGAGGTGGGACACAGATGCTGGAGAATTCCTGAGGAGCTGGGAGCAGACACAAGAGCAGTCACAGGGTGATAGCAATAAAAGTTTTATCCTCTGGTCCCAGAGGGGACCATGCAGAGCTTGGTGCCACTAAGAGGGGCACTGAGGGTCAGAGGATGCTGTGTCTGCAAAGGTGCTGTGGACAGTGAACAGTGCATTGGAGGGGAGGGGGCTTCAGTCTCATTGGATTTTTTCTTTGGAGATCTGAGGTTTTCTGCATCAAAGACATCTCAGCTGAAATTCATGAAACCCCCCCTTCTAGGAGAAGGTAAGATTTGGAACTTGATGGTCCTTGAAAATCACAGAGCAAACCGGACAGCAGCCATGGGAGTGCTCTAAAGCACGATGATGATGATGATCACATTTTTCCCTGCAGCAATTAATGGGAGCAGCCCAAAATCTTCACACAACAGAAAGACTTCCCAGAGATGGTCTCTGCTGGGACAAAATCCCAGTGTAGGTTCTGTTGTTCATGGCAGTACAGCACTGCAGAGGTTGCCTGGGGTCCTGCAGCACGTGGGGAAGGGCTGCCAGGGACCAGGATCTGGGGAAGCTGGAGTCATTCTGGATAACCTTTGCTGGTGGATGGCCCGTGCCCAGCTCAGCTCGAGGCGGGGCAGGGAGCCAGGGGGTTGTTTCAGTGACTCTCAGCTGAGCTCATGGTCTAGAGGAGCAGAGAGGAGGCATGGAGGAAGGCTCCAGGTAGCACTGCTTGTGCCAGGCTCGGGGGGGGAGCAGCAGGGAAGCTCTGGGAAGCTGAAGGTCATTTATTTGCCCATTCTGTGCCAGCATGCTTGGATTATTGTCATTGATAGAACAAGAAGAATTCATCTTTATTTCTGTAAAGGGACCAGACCTTTTGCCCTCCTTTCCAAGGAGAAGCAGCCTGCAGTCCCTACTGCACCTGGTAACTCCTCAGGAGCACAAAACCCATGAACCCATCTCATGCTGGGGGCCCAGGGCTGCCAAGAGCTCAATCAGAGCAAGGCCATCAGAGGCTTTGGCAGAGCTGGGGCTCCTGTGTCTGGGGCAGCCCAGAGGGCACAGCTGTCCTGCAAGCAGACACACTCTGGAAGCCATGGGATGCCCTGGCAGCCGACCAGTCACTAGTGCATCCAAATAATGTCTGGGTTTCCTTGTCAATTCAGAAAAAAACAAAAAAACAAAAAAAACAAAAAAAAAA
>VWYO01012214.1:360102-378029 GCA_013400275.1 Rhadina sibilatrix | reverse complement strand
TTCTTTCCTAATCTGTCATCTGTCCAGAGCAGAGTGAAGTTCTTGTCATCTGGTGTTGTTCAACTTATTGTGCTGGGGAGTGCTTTGCCAGTTTAATAAACAGGTTTCTTTCCACTTCTCTCTGAGGAGGTGTCTCCTGAACCGGTTGGGGGAGGGGAGGAAGGGCTCCCTAGGAGATTTCCTCCCAAATTTGCCCTAAACCATGACAATAAATCACAAATCCAGGACATGGAGATCCTGTAAAATCCAAGGGTTGCAAATTCATTGCAAGGCTGATAAAGGACTTTTCACAGATGCCATTTCTGTGCTGCACATTCCCCTAATTTCAGTTAGGCTATCTTGTGAGAGCAAGAAGATTTCACACAATTCTCTGATTAGTGATTTATGCAATTAATCTAATTTATAACTTTATATAATCATTATAAGTTCTAACACTTTTAATCTTCCAAAAGCTTTTATCAATTACTTTTATCAGCTGTAGCAGAATTATTGAAGCAAAATAGATGTGCATATATAAAGTTTTATAAAACAAGGTTTATATAAAAAGTAGTTACCTCAGCAGCTTAAACCATGTCTATGCAGCCCATTAGCCTCAGTTGTCTGATTCAAAAGTCCAAAACATGCGTTACTGTAAATGTATGATACATAAAATCACCCAAGAGTAAGCAGAGATGTACCAAAGATGCAAATGGCAGGATCACTTATTAGCTGGAAACAGGTACATCCTTTCAGCAAGACTGCAGTTCCAGGCATGTAAATTGGGTACCGTGTTAACCGGCGTCTTGAAGCATCTAGGAGCATTGCTATGGCCTCTCTTTTAACCAGTCCAGCACTAAAACCCACAGACATTCTCTGCTAGAGACAAATTATAGAGACAGCATCCCCTTCTGGTGGGGAGCTTCAGGACAGTGTACAGGTAAAATCCCTCACTATTGGAAAGAAATCTCTTAATAAAATCATCATTTTCTTACTATAATTTGTAAGATAAAACTATGTATGTTGTTAAAAAGAAACTCTCATGGCTGGTAAAATGTCCAAAGTAAATATTTTTCCTATATTAGCTAATTTAACAAAGTCAGTGACTTCTCCCTACAGATCTAGATTAATTTTTATCAATAAAGAGTCATGGTGACAGGAACAATTTGGTTACTTGTCTCAAAGCAAGGATACAGGATTTATTTACAGAAATTATCATCTAATTAAACAAATGAATGCATTTCTCTATTTTGTCATGGAACATACCTTGTAAAGTTTCTCTGGTGATCAGGGTATCCAAAAATGGTTAACATTTTTGCATGCAGAAGAAAAATTAGTGTAAATTGCTAGGAGGATTCTAGAATAAAAACATAATTTTTGTTCTGCTGACCTAAACTTTAACACTCATGGAAATCACCTGTACATGAATGAGATGACTAGAAGGAAAAATAACCCCACCAACAATCTCAGGGCAAACTTCATTGTCTCAGACTGTCTTAATCAAAGATGCAGAACTGAGAGATGCCAGCCTCAAATACCTGAAGCATGCTGCCTCACCTTGAATATTGTCTGCACTTTTGGTCACAACAATAAAAGAAAAATATTAAACAGAGTATCCAAAGAAGGGACAAAAAGATGGTGAAGAGCCTTGAGGAGAAGTTGTGTGACGAGTGGCTGAGGTCACTCGGCCTGTTCAGTCTGGAGGAGATGGAGGGGAAGCCTCATCACAATCTAGATTCCTTAAGAGGGGAAGAGGAAGGGCAGGCAACAATCCCTTCACTGTGGTAGCCACTGACAGGACCCAAGCAAATAAGTTTTGATGGTGTGGTTCAGGCTGGATATTTGGAAAACGTTTTTCAGCCAGAGGGTTGTTGGGCACTGGAATGGGCTCCCCAGGGAAGTGATCACAGCACCAGTCTGACAGAGTTCAAGAAGTGTTTGGACAATACTTAGGCACATGGTGTGACTCTTGGGCTATCCTGTGAGTTGGACTCAATGGTCCTTATGGGTGTCTTCCAACTCAGCATATTCTGTGATTCAGTGATTTATCTTCAGTGATTGGAAGGCAATACTCTTTCCAAAACAGAACCACAAGACTCAATACTCATATCATGTCATAACAAAAATATTAATTCAAACATTTTCTGTGGAACATATGGAGCACTTAAAATACTCAGGAGGTCAGGCACAAGCAGCATTAACTGGTTCAGAGTGATTTGATTTGCCTGCAACCACAGCATCACTGACACACTCACAGCTGCAGCCAAAGGCAGCAGGCAATCCACCTGCTCAGTCCTCAACATGATGAACATGAGGAACGCACAGCTCAAGAATTAACGAAACTATATACAATATTTGTACAAAATGTTCTTGCGCATAAAACAGGCAGATATGGGTCCCTGTTGAAATCAGTGACTCATCTGGATTTCTAATTTGCTGTGAAATATTCTTGGATAATATCACATACTGAGAAAAGAAATGATAGATGGGAGCACATGTACTTCTCTGTAAATATGAGTCAGGAAACCAGGACATAGTTGAGGAATTTTTTGGCCAGCAAATCCAAGTTGAAAGAGAAGGAAAGACAGAGGTCGTGGTTCTTTCCTTGGTTAAAAAAAAGTAAATAAATAAATAATTTGCTAGTATTAGGAAAAAACTATTCAGTGGTTACTGTCGTACAGAGGTTGTGTTGTCCTCACACATCCCCAAGAATATCAGACTCCATTCATGTTCTGCATTTTTCATGGAGAGGGATGCATGACTTCATAAAGTCTCAGCCTTACTTTTTGAGTTCTTCAATTTTTATTGCCTGCACTGCCAAAAGGTCACCACAAATGAAATAAAGGACTCAAGCCACTCACCAGCATTTGTCTTACTTCCAGAATCCATATCCCCAAGCTGAATCCCTGCATGGAGATATGGAAGAAACAGGTGCCTCCAGGTGACACAGGAGAAGCCATTGCGCTGGGAAGGGTCACTGTGAGGTAACCAGTCCCTCTGCAAAGGGACTGAAAACCCTGACCCATGTGCCAGATTGTATTCCAGCACTGACAGAACCAACAGGGCTCCACAGAAGATGTAGCCACTGGAAATTCTGGATTGGTGGAAACTTAACTGTTGGGGAGGTTTATGGTCCTATAATTCTAAGCAGTAGCTGCTTGATAAGTTTGTGACTAAAAGTACCTTACTGCTAAATGTACTTTAAATTTATTTTAATTAAATTTACTTTCATTTACATTTTAATAAATATCTTTGTGAGTCCAGCTCCTGATGCTTAAATTTTCAGCCTTTTGGCCTTCAAATAATTTATTAATATCAGTGTCACCAACACAATCCTTCTGGAACTAGTGAATTATACATTATAAGTAAATTCAATTAAACTGAAGGTCCTTTATATCTAACAAGAAATAGCCAAATTCTTGAAGAACTGACTGAAGTGGACACTTCAACTAATAGTTCCCCCAGTCAATGGGACCATGTGTATATTTTGTTTCACACAACCTACCTTGGCTTCCAAGAAAAGACAAACTATATGCTAAGAAATCCCTTATTTACGTTAGTCATAGAGAAAGCAGTGCGAGTGCATTGCTGTAAGCAGCAATGTGTGAATTTTCTATTCAATACAGCAACAGTGGGCTATTTATTCGACTTATGTGCATAATTAGTAGTAAAATTACGGGGGTTTTTTTGTTGGGTTTTTTTGTGGGTTTTTTTTTTTTTTTTCCTTTTAGCATACAGTAGTTATTCTTTATGGGTCTGGATTCTGAACAAAAATATTTCCTTTAGACTTTGAGTAATGCTTTCTTCAGGTGAGCTCTGGCAAATGCCATTAAAAAATATAAATCTGGAAACCTAGGATGCATAGAAAGCGGAAGGAAATTACTTCAGTTTGGCATGTGGTACAATATTACTTTCTTTAAATAAAATGTATCCTCTGTCCTTAGGAACCCCTTACAGTTAATTAACATTTCATTATACTCTGTCACTTGCCCTTGGCTTGCCAGAAACACACCAGGCAGCTGATACTACAGTATCTGGAGTTACAAAGATTTTATGTTTACATACACTCTTTTTCACTTCTTTCTGAATGCATGGTTGATTGGCACCTTTCTGATTTATTCATAAATGATTTTTTTTTTAATTTGCTAAAGAAAAATAGCACCTAGTGGCATGTGCATTACTAGGTAATGTAGGTAACTTTACTGTAGGTAAATTTAGAGGGTATCATACACTTGCACCAAAAGTGAAATTTAACTGTATCACCATCTTGGCTACTTTTTTTTTTTTTTTTTTTTTTTTTTTTTTTTTTTTTTTTTTTTTTTTTTTTTTTTTCAGCTATTCTTATCTAAGCAAGCAGAAAACCACAATTTTAGAAAAAAGCTGCATGGAAACTGAAGCCTTTGAAAGAGATGCATAGTTAGTACATATAACATTCTTAAAAGTGCATCTTAATATATGATAGGAGCCATATTGGTAAAAAGTGTCAAATATAATAACACTAGTAATGCCATTATAACTCTACTTAAAACAGAACATACAACTACATGCTGCAGATATTTCAAAGATTGATGGGTATAGATCCTTGTAAAATACTGTTAAATCTCTTTCATAAATTATCTGAACAAAAGACAAAATGAGGTGCAGGAAAGTTCAAGAAACAAAGGTACAAAGAATAAATAATTGCTGAGTGCAAAGATAAGAGACAGCTTACAGGGAGTAACCTTCATGGTTTTCTCAACTTACTTTATGGGACCTGCATGTTTTAAAACACAGCCAAACTGAAGCACACAGCAATAGTAAAGAAGAAACAACTTCATAGAACAGGGACTGTGACCTGGAGCATACATTGAAGTGGTCATTTTAAATAGCATAACCATGGGGAAAGTCTTCTCATGAGTCGAGTCTTCTCATGTGTACATTAGACATCCAAGCAGGGCCTGACAGAATACAGAATATTCCAGGGATACAGTTGTTAGCAGCTCTCAAGTCAAAGCTGTCTTATTTTTGCATAAATAATTAAATATGCAGCAACAGAAGAATTACTCTAACGTTTATTAACTAGGGCCCTTCTTGACTTTTCCAAGTGGATAATTGAGATGGATTTCCATGCTGTGGCACCTCAGAGCTCATGCACAGTGAAAGGCTATGGACAACTCATCTGAGACTAAGTAATCTTAAAAATATCTATTTTACAGAACTCTCCTTTACCGGCAGTACATCAACCCATCAATTTGATATTAAGCAAAATTAATCTACTACTCTTTAAGAAAATTCAGATATTATCTTTAAATTAGGATGGAAACAAATTAGTTACTCCCATTGTTCTAATTAGGGTCACAGTCCCTAGTAATATTTCTTATGCCTAAGTTTCCTAAGAAGAAAAAGTCACCTTTCTCTGAACTCCTTACTTGTCTATGCCAGTAACTAATCAGTCAAAAACACTGAGGTGTAAAGTTGATGTGACAAACTCTTTTGAGAGTATGTGTGGTGTAATTTCACTGAATCCTCAGTGCAGGACAGAGTGTTGGCTAAACCCAAAGGTTTATCAAAACATAGTGACAAATACCAGATGCCATCTCAGCTTTTCAAGCTTTCTGTTTTGTTAAGATCTCAAAAACCACTCATGGGATTTTTGTTGGGTGTTTTCTTTTTCTCTTCATTCCACAAATTCAAAGTAAATTGGTCTGGCTTCTAGTACCTGGCACACTGGCATGCTTCTTCTTAACAACTGTAAGTCTGTCTGAAAAACAGAACAACATCTTTGAGATGGGGTGTTTATATGGGCAACATTCAGCCACTGTAGTGAATACGGCCCCATCTTCAAAGAAACGCCTGAGCATTGTTCACCTGATGAAAGCGTTAACTGTTTTTCTTGCTTTACACGTAAGCAGACAGTTCATTAACTGAGCTGAGGCTGAAGAAGTAAATGCAATGCACATGCAGATGTTTTCCTAGCTACCTGATGTCAACGTTGCTACAGCTTTCCTAAGCCTAAGAGTACAAAGACAGCAGTGATAAGGCTTTGCAGAATCTCCCAGCAGCTAAAGGTGAGCAAGCTGTGGAAAATATTTGTATCAGGGCTACTTAGGTCAAATAAGTTAAATGAATATAACCAAATCTAAATGATTAATATATAGAATGGTGCTATGCAGTGCACACAGGACTGCACTATGCACATATTTCACTAAAACAATAATTTAATATGGCCAAGGGGTAAATGGAGGGCCTGGCACTCACATATCAATCTATAAGAAATCTACACTTTTAAAAACTATTTTAGATTTCTAAGCTTCAAGTAAAATTATACCTAATTATTTATATAATTAAGGCACCTCCTCTAGGAGCAATCTTTTAAACTGGGATAAGCTCAATTTCTCTGGTCACTAAATAAAGAGTTCTGTTACTCAGTTGTTTTTCAGACGTTCTTTCCTTGCGTAAGAAGGTTCAAAATAATAGTCTTGTGAATATACAAAAAGGTTTTCACAGTATGAAAAAAATGGTTCAACCACAAAATTAAAATAAATAAACTTTAATGAGCAATATGGATAATGTTTCATACTCATCAGTTCTTAAATGTCAAAGCTACTTTCTGTTGTCTTTCACTCAGAATCCTAATTAAAATTACACCTCAACATCGTTTCTCAGCTAGAAAGCTCAATAGTAACTCCCTATTATGGTTGCTTTTCTTGGCTTGCTATCAAATCCTCACCACAGTCATAACAGCTACAGATTAATCAACCTGCTTTTCCTCAGTTCATTAATTTAGCTACTTTGCTCATATAATCTGTCTGTGTGGAATCTGAGGATCTTTTATGCCTATTGCAAAAGATCCTGTAGTTTGATCCTTCAGCATACGTTAAGAGTAGGAGTCTTCACAGACTGTCTATAAGAGAATGCCTCAATTATCACTTAATTTCTGCTTCTTACATTCTTACAGTCTTTGCACAATTATTTTTTTTCTTTCCTAATGAAAAATTTGTCTCATATATTTGGACACTCAAAATACCCACCCTCTTTTTCTTCTCCTTGGCATCTATCTAAATACCTTTCTATCTTTCTGTCTCCTAGATTAATATTATGTTTATCTTAGATTTTCTGTCTGGAAGGTCCTTATAGGCTTGTTTTCTTATAAAGTTGGACAGTGAAAGAGAATTTTCCTTGAAAAATTTATCACTCTGCAGAACAATTTCTGCCTGTGAATATACCATATTAAAAAAAGAAAAATCAGAATGTGTGGATGGTTAAAGAAGGAGATAGCCAACTTGATAAAACAAAGAACAGAGCATGTCTATGATTTTGGTAAGCAATCAAAGGCCTTGTTTTCCCACTGTAGAGACACGCAATTTTTCAAAAGTCAATGTTGGTTATTCATTTCCAGTGAAAGCAGAATATGATGCCCAGGTAAAAAACAATTTACACCCCAAGTTTCAATTCCCAAAATGACTATTCAGCTGTAGCCTTGTAACCACATTTCAGATTTTACATTCACTATATTTAGTTAGTGGTCTAATGGTCATAATAGGCTACTGTGCAGCCCTGTGTGAGAAACCATATGCTTTTCCCTGACAAATGTTCATCCAGTCCTAGATGCTCAACATAAGAATTTTACATTATCAAATTCCAAGAAAGAAAATTTCATTTCTCAGTGTTAATACACAGTAATTGTGCTATGTCTCTTAGTACACTGGAGATGCTTTCATTTCTGGATGATAGCATATTCAGGGTCTAACCTATGTAGATATATTCCTCGATTTTAGAAAAATAAGTCAATGCATATAGTAAGATGATTAATCTTTCCATGAGTAACTTATTCCAGGCAACAATAAGAAATACCCATATCTTCACCTTCACATTCCCGCTTGAATTTGTAAACACATTATTTAATGACCTATTTCAATGTGTCATGAAATCTTATGTACCTGAGATCCATAAGGTGAAGCCAAAAATATCTTCTTAACTCAGGTTATAGTGATTATTATCTTTCAATACTGTGTCTCACAGGATCCTTCGGGATAAAATGTCCAGCCCACAACGGGAGACACACATCCTATGATGGGTGAGCAACTGCCTCAGAGGCTGGCACAAAGAGTTGTAGAGAATGGGATCACATCAGTCTGATGACTGGTCATTAGTGGGGTTCTCAGGGCTTCATCCTCATCTCTGTTCTTGTCAATGTCTTCATAAATCACTTGGATGAAGAACTTGAAGGTATATTAGGTAAACTTGATGATGATACTAAATTGAGAGGAGCTACTGACTCCCTCAAAGGCAGGGACGCCCTGCAGAAAAACTGTGACAAGTCAGAGGGCTGTGCAATCACCAACCACATGAAGTTCAACAAGGGAGAATTCCTGATTCTGCACCTGGCATAGGCAATCCTGGATGTATGGACAGACTGGGGAAGGAGAGACTGGTAAGTGGTGCCACAGGAGGGGCCCTGGTGGTCCTGGTCAATGGCAAGTTCAACAATGGCAAGCCAGCAAGAAGAATTTGATCACAATTGGTTGTCAATGAGCTATGGAATTAGGTCACTGGAATCTAAATCCTTTTTTGAAACTGGAGGACCTATGCCTAATACTATCTTCTGTGTTTTGGTCTGGAATCTCAATAATTTTTACAGTGATGTTCAATATATTATTGCAAATTAGTAGGACTTAATCAAATGGAGACACAAATCCCATTTCCTTCTTTTCTTAGCCTACAGTTTTCTACAATGTCACATGTTTTTGCTCAGAAGAAACCAAAGTATGCCTGGAATTGTAATCTGGAAAAAATTTGTAGATTTGCGGTAGTAGTGGCATTGACTACCTGCCATGAAGCTTTTTAATGAGCTTCACCATCTCCATATCAAGTTCAGCAATGAATGCAATTTGATCCCCAAAGAGCCTTTTTCAGAAATCATGTAGCCTTTAAAGGACCACATATAATATATTAACTCTATTTTGATGAGAAACAAATCTGCTAGATACTTAACAGACTTGATCCTGAAGTAAAAGCTGGTATATGATGTTGTTCTTGGCAAAATAGCCTCAGCCTCCTTAAAAGCTGTGATTTTCTATTACCACCCCTTTTCAATAATAATGGACATAGGGTAATCAAAAATATTACATGCAAGAAAACACAGTACGTGCAGAAGTTATGTTATTCTTCTCATGCACGAGGACCAGATAGATCCCTATACATCTAATTGGCGCCACTTAAATTTATGGAACTATCCCAATTTATAGCAATTCAGGTCTTGCAACTTCATTCTGCTTTCTAGAACTAGAGGCAAATGTAACAGGTTATGGCACATGCTGCACCTTATATATTTGAACAAGACATTTGCTCAGGTTTGCTCCTGTGATGACACATGCTTTTACCAAAGGATGAGCCATTGTTAACAATGTTGAAACTAAGGAACATAAATGAACACTTTTACATTTCAAAGATGGTGTAACAGAGAGTCAGGCCTGATAAGTAAGAAGAAAAAAAACAAGCCATATAAGCAGAAGGAAGATCTAGATTTCCAGCACCAACATTTCAAACTTTAGAGGCATTCAGGTTTTGGTTGTTTTCTTTTTTTTCACAGAGAGGTTATTTGAAAAATGTGGTCATGCATCTATTTTTAGATCATTATCGTCATCCTTTCCCATAAAGCTTGGGATAGTCAGGTCCAGGCTCAGGGCCATCTTTGATAGTAGAACTTGTCATCTTGAAAAGGTGTATTCTTACAGAGTACATTGAATATAGTTGATTAAGAAAGATTCAGATAGAAGTTAGTAATGACAGTAAAAATCATATTTTTTGGTTTTCTTGCTTGGGGCATGGGAGAGAACAATGTGTGCAGTAACTTCCACTGATCCTCTCTACAATTCATTTGCTTCTCTCTGGGATGTTTCTTAATCAAAGAATTATGATTATTCAGATTGTTATTGCATGGAATAAGCAGCTGGAGAAAGGTAATTTCCCATGCTCATTTCTCAGTAAGGAGAGCTGTTTGTATGTAGAATCTCATGCCACTATAGCACTCTAAGTGTTTGGTGGGCTGCTGTGTGCAGGAAGAGGTGCACTAAGATTGTCTCCATGACAATCATTATGGTACAAGACCCTGATATTTCAAGTTGAGTTACAACTATGCATATCAACTATGCACAGTAGACACACTATGACCAACTATGCCTGCAGATACAGGCTAAGCTGGAAGGTTCATTGGACTTTGGGATATTGCAAATCCTTATTTCTTCTATAGCTGAATATCCAACTGTAAGTTTTGATGACTCAATAATATGCACTTTTTGGTGTAATTAGGTCTTGTTCTTCCACAAAGCAACTTGTGTCCCTCGCAGCAAGTGGACTGAAGGTAGACATAAACAGTATGAAGGCCTTCACATTCTATGGTGTCTTCTTTTCTCCTCTTTCCTATAACTCCTAGTTTCTTTTCATTCAGATACAGATGAAAACAAATAAAGCAAGTTTGAATGGACAGTGACCATTGCACCCCTGAACTTAATTTTCCTTTCTTCAAGTCAACCAAAGAATTCCACCATAAGGGGAATCAGGTCAAAGAAGAGAATTGCTCACCACAAATATTGTTTAATCAAAACTGATTAAAAATCAAAACAAATAAATACTGAACTAGAACATAAACAATAATAAAATTTGCCTTTTAGACACACATTTTTTAATTGTCCACCAGTTGGACAAGGGGCAACAGGCACAAATTTAAATACAACAAGTTCCATATGAATATGAGGAAAACTTTTCTTCAAGGATGACAGAACCCTGGAATAGGCTGCCTGGAGAGGTTGTTGAGACTCCTTCTCTGGAGATATGCAATACCTACCTATGTGATCCTGTGCAAACTGCTCTGGGTGAATCTGCCTTAGCAGGAGGGTTTGACTCAATGTTCTCCAGAGGTCCCTTCCACCCTCAAACATTCTGTGAGTCTGTGTCATTCTGTGATTCTGAATTGTACACACACCCCTTTTCCTTCACTCCATGCATCTCTCGTTCTTGGAGCTTGTCGCACCCAGCTTCCATCTTGAGCTTTTCTTCTCCTACTTTCATGTTGTCCCTGCTGGCTTCCATCAAACATGTCCCTTTTCCCCTTTATTATTAGGTGACTCAAGCTCTCTTTCTGCTCATGCAACCAAAACCTTTTGCACATTTTTGTTGATTTACAGGGGCCACCTCAGGTCACTACCACTTATGCCTATAAAAACATTTCTCTTTTTTGCACCCCCATTTTGAGTGTAGGTCTCCACACACCCCCCGAGGGCCACCAGTGTGTAGAGAAGTCCAAACTGACAGAAGTCTCAGAAAAGAACTCACTCTTAGGTTCAAGTGTCTAGCAAATACCTCACCGTACTTCTGAAGTTTAGTTTTTACATGGAATTTATAATAACAGGAAAGAGAAATATACAGACTTTCAGTACTTGGAATGGCAATATGTCATGTGGCTAGGAAAGGTATGTCTGGGAGTATCATATAGCTGTTACTCAGCCTTGAGACAGAGGAGCTTTGTGTGGTGTGCTGAGGCTTCTTGAGCAAGTCAGACCAAAATACAAACACATGGCTGAGGCTGTTCTGGCTTAGACTGACACAGACAAGTTTCACACCCAAAAATAAGTAGCTATTTGTTATTATGACAACAAAAATTTGTAAAGGTAAAAAATTAAGTCCCAATATTAGACCCATCTGACTCTATTTTCACAACAGGGCAACCTCTCTCTCCTTGCAAAGCTCCTTCAGGCAAGAACCAGAACAGTTTCATTTCAAAGCACACTAAAGAGGAGACTTATGGATCATGCTCTGTCAAGCAGAGGACAGTTGCTCTTTCTGGAGTTGCTCTTCTCACAAGGGAGAAGCTTGCTTCTTTATCTTGAAAATCAGCCATTCTGAATTACTCCAGAAAATTCCATATTTTATTAGCTTTCTAGTAATAAATAATTAGATTAAAAAGTTACAACCACTCAGATTTCCAGCAGTAGGATAGGAATAAAAATATTTTGAAAAAAAAAAAAATTTCTTAGAGTTTTTTAATACCCTGGATTCCAATGTTCTAAAAGATAAAAAAGGGAAGTGAAATTTTTCTCATTGAAACTATAAGTTATGGAGGGTCCATTTAGAGTAGGATACTCTAGGGTTTGTTCATGCTTTAAAAAAACCAAGCACAATCTATAGGGGTGGGAGAGAAGTGGTTGTTGAATACCTGAATGTTTAATACAGGACATTCAATATTGTCATTGAAAGGGAACAGATGGAAAGATCTCAATCACAAAGATTAATGTAGGACATCCTGTCAGTTGCCTGTAGTAGGAGTTAGGTATTTTCAAAGCATACTTGGCAATAGTGTGCTTATTTGGTGAAATTTATGGTCAGAAAACAGCACTCTAGAGGAAGGAAATAGGCCAGTTTCTTCTTTCCATGCAGTACAGAATAACTCCACAAGTCATCAGTGGCATAGGTCCCTTTGATGTCTGTTTAGGCAAAAACAGTTGCAATTGGATATACAAGCAGCATATAAAACATATTTCTGACAGCAGAAAACACAGTGTCTTAACAGAAATTACATGTACTTTAAAGAGTTTGAGAAAGAGATTTTCATGATGAGAATGGATTCCATACAATAACCAGTAACAGTCACTTCATGCTGCACACGATGAAGCTAAAGCAAAAAAAAAGTGTGCCACACACAGTGAAATTGGATATTCCACAAAAAAGCCTTCAAGTTAATATATACTAGAAGCTTAATTTGTTACTGGCATATTACTGATGCATACTACGGACTACATTACACTGTAGGACTCTAAAGTGATTTGTAGTAATTTACTAGTAGTAAATTTAGTAGTAGTAGTAATAATTTATTGAGTGTTATAATGTGGGTTAACTACTTACAAATGGCAAAGCAACTGCAGAAGTGAAGCTCAGTGGGTGCAAAATTTGGATTTTGGAAACAGTGTTCAAGCATTCTTTGAATTCAGGCTCTAGTCAAGCACCAACATTTACCAAACTATTTGTTAATCAACCAGAACAGTATATGCAATAACATTTACTGAGCACAGCAGCTGAGATAAGCAACCCCTATTCACATTCCCTCAGGAAATTAATAGTTTCTTTATGCTGTAAATGTCTACATGGTTCTCAGTTTATAAAAGGTATTTTCTTTCTTTTGCTTCTTAGTGCATGGAGTTACCTTGCCACTCATTCTAGGCTTTCAGAGATACCTGCTCAAACTCAGGATGTGTCATGACTCCTGCTATCCAATAACAGGATATCCAAATACCCAATTATTCCTCCCTTCACCGAAAGGAAATTAACGCCTTCATTAAGTCAATTTTCTGAGAAAATCTAGATATCCTGGAGGAGTTTCAAGCAGATTCTATGGGGCAAACAGCTATGATAAACAATAAAATGTAAACAAAAATATGTAAATAAAAACATCCAGCAAGACCTGGTTGATTTGAAATATTATGGAGATCAGATTTTCTGTTTCTTGTCCAGAAATCCTCTGGTTTAGTCAAGTTTTGCATCAATTACATTCTTTCAAAATTCATCCTCTCTTGCATTGCTGCAGAACCATCAAATTGATTCAAATATAATAGTGATCTTGTGAGCATAGACTTGAAAAGAAATTAGCCTGTAATTACTCACTGATTTGATAGTGGCCAACCAGCAATATTGCCTATAATACTGTTTAATATAAGATCAAGTGTCCGAACAAGGACCTGGGAAGTCAGTGTCCTGATATTTTGTGCATAAGCACTTAGTATTCTTTATCTGGAAATAGTGTAAAAATTGTTTTGTCTAAGACGTACTCCACTTTTTTTATTATTGTATCCTTATTTCCCTCTATTAGCATGTTGCTAATAAATTATCCTCTGGTCTATTTTTTTCTTGAATAACCTCAAGATGTCTCTTAAATCATACAAACACACATTCCAAGGGGAATGTAATCCATTACTTATCTGTAAGTGCATCTAATAAATTTGTTATGGAGAAAAAATGTCACAACACAAGAGAAACACTTTAAACATCTTTAGCCTAATTCTTCTGCAAAAATGCTTCTCATAGCCATTTCAGTTTCTTGTAGACCCAAAGTTCTAGAGAGTCTTCCATTTATGTAAAATCATAACTATTTCAGAACTGACCCCCCACTCAGCTCCCACAACAGCACTAATTCCGACTATGGTGATGTAACATTTTAAGGGATTAAGCAAGTACTGCTGGTTCACAGAGGGGATGCAAACCCCAATGTCATTAGCTGTTCCTGTGTCCTGTGTTTAGAACAGCAGCCACCAATTACAGCTTTTCAGAAAAACTCAAAAATTCTCACTGGAAGACAAAATTGAAGCATTTTGAGCCAAAGATCTCTATCTTCAGGCTCCAGAACACAAAAAACTTTGCATATTTTTTACCACTTCTTTTAAATTAATTCTGTATACATATGTATCCACAGACAAGTAAGCAACATTTGTTCTTAGTCTGTAGGCAACACGGATTAAAAAAAAAGAAGTAAAAAATAATAAGCATATGGGCTACAAAAACCTTTTTAATCTACTACACTGACAAATCTTAAATACTGTGCAAATTTTTAGAAATACTTATTTAGGGAACCTGAAACACAGCTCTGTGGAGCTGTCTGCAGCTGTATTTTGTTTTCATAGTTCACCATTTTTTTTGAAACATTGCCAAAAAGGAATTGGGTGGCAAGAGCTAAACTTTCCCATTCAAAAGACATCTGTTGAAACAAGGGACCTGAGAGTCAGAATGCAATTTGTCATCCCAGAGTATTCTGAAACAGGTGGAAGACAACCAGAATAGCATCTGTCATCATTCCAGCCCAACTCCCTAACTACTGCTCACAAAAGGAAGCACTTAGGAAGATAAGGGTGTTAACCTAAGAAGGTAAGGGCATTAACTAGCCATTTTGTGTAAGATGAAAAGACTGTCTAGTTCTGTCTCTTTCAAAGTTCTGTAGCAGAAAATAAAGGAAGTCATTAAGAAAAACACGGAATGTATTGTGCAATACACTTATGCATTTACATAATTCTCACCTCTCAATTAAAAAAAAAATTAAAACCTCAAATATTTTAAAGTTATTTCTACAAAAAGGTCTACTGATAAATCTTTTGGTCTGCACAAGTTCAAGAACTAAACTAATTGCTGCTTCCAGGAAAAATACTAACAAATTTCAAAGAAAGGAACAACAACCTGTTTTAGATTTATTAACACTCGTAATTAGTATCCAAGCATGAACAATGAATTTTTTTCAGCAGGATATGGTACAGACTTTCCAAGGTCTGAATCAGGATTCCCACCTATAAATATTAAATTAATGAGACTAATTTTTTGTCATAACTACATCATTGCAACTCTGCTGTAACTACAATGCAAGCACAGCAAGATGCTATCACTTTTTGTTTACCCTAGCTAGTCCCACTTATAGAAAAGAGTGACTATAGCTAATCTTTAAATCCTGTTGCTCTCAGCTCTGCTGTGAACTACTCAGCTACAGCCAAGAACTGGCTTCATTACTAGTGCATTTCCTGACACCTGTTTCCCACAGCTTCAGCTAGCACTAGCCACCTATGAAGAAATCTACCAAAGTCAAAACAAGAAGTTTTGGGTTTCATGATCTCAACAGACAGAAGAATCCCTGACTTGGGATTCTATTGCATTCTCTCAGATGGATGATAAACCAATAAAATTAAAATCTGAATGTCTCCATAGCCTGTGGAGTATCTTCTCAGAACCCCACTACTTTCGTTAGATCTTAATCAGCTAGAAGTGAAACAAGGTCTGAGAGACTCTTCCACAACAGTTCTGCAAAATCTTGGTAAATTTATCTGTTTCAATTCACTACGTGACAATAAGTACTTACTCCATGTTCCCAAATAAAAGCTTAAAGATTTGACTTGTTGAAGTGTCTTTTCTTTTCTTGTGAACAAAAACCTGTCATCCTTTGTGTGTCTTTCTCAGTCAGCTTCGGTTTGGACATTTTAAAAGATAACTTAATGGAATTTATTGGCCAAAGTCCTATAGATCTTAGTAAAATACAATTGCTCATTTTTCACAAGTATGTTCCAAGGAAATGAGAGATAAACAGAGTAGTAAATGTAGCTGAGTCAATGAGTGATCTGCCTGAAGAATGCTTACCCTTGCAGCAAAGACAGAATGCTTACTTGCTATGAGAAACGTTACTGGAGATAATAATGAATGCAATTTTTACCAGTTACTCTATAAAAAAACCAAACTTTCAGTATTTTTCACTCTTTATTTTACTATTCAATTATTCTCACATCTCCAAGTACCTTTTAAATAATATCACTTGCAAAGCCAGTCAAAAAGTGGCTCTTGGCTCCAAAGAACTCTGAAGAATTTATAAGTTGTTTTTCCTCCTATCCTTGGAGCTACTCCCAGTAGAAGCCAAATCCATAAATCTGCAACTCAACACCAGGAATGACAAGTTAATCTTATCAGTGTTGTCAAGGTCTAATCCAATGACCTCAGGCATAGGACATCTGATAGGTGGTGAACCACAATAACTAATTCTATTTCAATTTCAATGAAAGCCATTTAGATTATTGTTTCCTTATGTGTTGTTACATTGAGATATAGTTCCAAAGACACAGTGAGAACTTTCGGTCCAGACTAAAATTCAAGTCTTACAAAGCCCCTGGTAAGCATCATAGTTCAACCAAGTAGGTGGTAGGAAGTCTTCAGAGATGCAGGGATTTGTTTCAGATAATCTGTATCCAAAAACTGAGATGCTGAAGTAATCTGAAAATGTGCTCTCTAATTATCTCAGTTCTAGACACCTCTTTGGAAATTACTTCTTCTGAGTCTAAGGACTATTTAGGAGCAACATTTCATGTAATATATCAGTCCCTCTGCTTCTGGACAGAAACAGGAGATAGTATAGCTAAATTCATTATGAAAGTCAAAGAATAAACTGCCAAATGCTTGCAAACCTTGCTGAATGTTCAAGACACTTCAATCCAGTTGGCCAGTCTTGATTAAAATGATTCATATATTTCTACTAAAAACAAAGAAAGCAAATAGGTTCTCAGCATTATGAGGATGAATGTTTGGTCTCTTGCATATGCTCTCAGACATACTTCTCCATATTTCATGTCAAGTATGAGGAAAACCTCATATCAATCACTGCGAAAGCAAAACAATACTTCCTTCTTTCCATGGTGCTGTCTGGAAGAGACTATGAAATGACTTTCAGGTTTATGATGTGAAATCCTGGACCTGCCCAAATTAAAGGCCTATCTCCTGCTGACTCTAAAAGAGCCAACACTTAATCTATGAAGAGCTGAGAAAGAGCTGGAAAACCTGAGAGGAAGAAGGAGCCAGGCTCTCAGCCTACCTAGCAGGTGTCTACCACACGTCCCAAATGTGTCTGTGAGTCGTTGCTGCTCATTGAAAAAATAAAAATAAACAACCAAAACCAAACGTGGCAGTGGCATTCTTACCCCTAATGAAAGTTAATTATCTTGGAAAATGTTAGCTCTGTCAAGAATCATGGTCCTGATCATGATGAGAAGACATTGCTTGCTTGATCATACAGCAGAGGAGAATCCTTCCACAGTGGCTGCATTTCATGAAAAAAAAATTCAATTACTTGGTAATCATGTCTTGTTGCATATACATAAAGAATAGCTCCATATGGTTGTGACTAGTATAGTACCCTGACACTGCCTTGTTCTCTCGTCTATTGCAAAGTGAATCTTCTTTTCCAATGCCTCCCTAGATCCTACTACTGTTTCATCAGACACAATCTAGTTTTGAGTTATTTCAGTAAAAAATGTAATTGAATTTGAAAGCACAGTACTTTCTTATCTTTGAATAACAGAATCAGAGGATGGTTTGGGTTGAAAGGACTTTTACAGATCATCTAGCCAACTTCCCTGCCATGGGCATAATCATGGATACAGTCTTCCCATCATCCCCTTTTTTTT
>VWYO01012214.1:337257-360081 GCA_013400275.1 Rhadina sibilatrix | reverse complement strand
TCCCCTTTTTTTTTTTTTTTTTTTTTTTAATATATTACTGTATATACTCTTGAAAGTAAACAACGGTAAATTTAATTTCAAATTCTAAGGGTGAGGGCATAAACTTAAGACACTAGTTACAATGGACAAATGAAATGTTCCAGCGATGTCACTTGCTCAGAATAATTGCAGAATTATTTTGGAAAACAAAGAAAAGTTTCATTTATTTTCATGTCTTGATACGTGATTGTGTAACAATATCTGGTTTGTAGAATGTTATTTATAAAATTTTAAATAGGCATCTGTAATTTAGATGTATTACAGAAGACATCTAACAAAAAGAGCAATAGACATAAAATGTATCTGTTTATCTTATTCTAGTCACATTGACTTAATATTGAAGTATGTTGAAATCCCTCAACATTCTCAATTCATTGACCTTAGCACTGTAACTTGCCCAGAGTGCATTTGTATATCTAGGGAAGAAATCACTGAGAATAGAAGACTATTTCTTCCCACCAGAGAACATCTCTGCTTATACTAGATTTAAAGTGAAGGAATTAATTTTGGTATTTCCAGCATCAGCAAGCAATTGCCGTCTAAATAATTGTTTCCTTTTACCAGAGCTTCTCATATCTAACTACTAGAGGAAGAAACATAAAGGTAGCATTTACATATATCAACTCTTTAGGGAAACTGGAACTTGGACAGTTTAAAGCAATATGGCCATTTCAGTACAAAATTGTATCTCACTAGAAAAAGAGTCAGGAAAAGAGCAATGATTTTTAAAAGGAGGAGCCGAATAGAAAGGTGCAATGGTAATGGATTAATTTCCTCTGAGCTGAGAGACAGGCT
The DNA here is from genome assembly GCA_013400275.1 of Rhadina sibilatrix. NCBI lineage: Eukaryota > Metazoa > Chordata > Aves > Passeriformes > Phylloscopidae > Rhadina > Rhadina sibilatrix. The sequence goes on along the minus strand of VWYO01012214.1, from coordinate 359,247 downwards.
ACGTGCTGAGGGAAACAGGAGCAATAAGTTCAGCAGAAACAGTAGCATATAGAACAGAACTGAAAAAAAAGTGCTTCAAAAAAAGTCTTGCTGTATTAATCTGTCCTGCCGGAGAGTTCTTGTATGATTCAGATAAGTGTGTGTTAAGAGCCCCTTTCTAGACTAGGTTGCTGAGATGTTACATTTAGCCAGTGCAAAAGTAAATTTCTGAAGTTATTCTGCAACCTGACAACAAAAGCGATCATTGCACATATTTTTAGCATCTTTTGTTTTCCATACAAAAGAAACAAAAATTTCAGTTGTGGATAAATAACTCTTATTAATAACTTAGTTATTAATAACTCATCAGGTATCTGCATTGATGAAAAAGCCATGATATGGGCAGTCAGAATCTTTGAACTTCAAGTGCACAAGCTGTTCTACCCCCATCTTATTCTTTTACATTATCATACTATGTGGGGTGTGATAGAAAGACTGCACATCTGTGTCCTGTTGCAATGATAAGGAGTCACCAAAAATCACTTTTGTTTAATACTAGGCAATAAGTTTAGTATCAGATTTGGAAAAATAATCTTGTCCCTAAATTTAGCCCATCTCTTTCTCTGCTTTTCTGCAGCACTTCAGCTTCTCCAGTTGAGCCAAACCATCTCTAGTTCTGAATGAGTAGATAAGCAGCCATCATATTTCCTTTGGCCATTCACAAGAAACAGGTGCATCAAGAATTGAAGCAGAATCTAAATGCCAGATTTTATCTTCCCTTTGGGTACATATTCATACTAAAAGTGCGACACACTGCTACTGTGTTTATTACAGTAATATCTTGACACATCAAGAGGAGCCCTTCATTGGGCTAAGCCAAACTTCCTATTTGCTACATGTGAGTCAGAATTTTATCAACCCTGCTTTTATTGTGATCCCTTGATGCAGCACTATTAACAGGAGTTAACAAGTAATGGAAAACTATTATGACCATTAAAGTATGCAGAGGAATAGTAGCCAACTCATGCTTATACATATGCCAGAAACCAGAGTACACATTTTTTCCAGTTCACAAACACTTGAGAAAGGAATTTTGGCCATGGCACTCTTGGGAAAGATCAAATGCTTGCAGGACACTTAGTTCCAGCAATGGTGAAGTTTTTTCTTGGTTTAAGAAGGCAAACCAGGCAAAGATATTGAAAGATAATTTTAAAAGTAAAAAAACAAAAACAAAAACAAAACAAAACAAAACAAAAAACCAAAACAAACAAACAAAAAACCACACACACACCCAAAACCACAACCAAAACCACCACATTTTATTAAAGTTTTGAAAAGCACACACATTTCAGGTAACTTATTTTCAGCCAAATACTGAAGCCATTTTTCTAAACTTGCTCATGAACACTTATTGAAGTCAATAGGAGTTTTGCTCAGTGAGGACTGTAGGATTTGTTTCTAAGAGCCATTAAAATAATGTGTTTATTACTGAAGCAGTAGCAAAATAAGCAGTCACTATGAATCATCCAAAATAACAGTTTCCTTTAAAGACTAGACATTCAGGCAGATAATTCCACCAGATCTTTGTGGACTTGGATAGAGTGGTCTTTGGCAGACATTTGGATAACCTACAAGAAGCATTATGGGCATCTTAGAAAAAGAAGAGGCAAGGAATGAACTTGTTTGAGGTAAGACCTGTGCTGTGCTAAATGTGAGGGGATATTAAGGACAGTGGGAAGTTTCTGCCAGGATGCAGAGTAGATTTCTGGAAAGAAACATGTTTTCACCAAAAGAAAAGGGAAAAAATAAACAAGGTGGAAAAATAAGCCAACACTTTCCACTGAAAGAAAAAAAAACCTATTAAAGGGAAAGAGGTAAAAGAGGAGCTGCTTTGCAGACTTGTCACTTCCTATTGCCCTTTTTGTTTGATGGACTCAAAATCATGGATTTATGTTTTACTTCTGTATTGGAAGTTTACATTAATTTGCTCTTCTTTATTCATATGCTTGCTTTTAAACTCTGCTGGCTTTCATGTTTCCATTGCCTTTCCTCCTATTAAAAGAGCATGTATGGATATGGATTTCATATAGAAGAGATCTTAAAACACTTCTTTTACTTTACAGCCCTCTCAAGAGACTCGGGATAAAGGTGAGTTTTAGAAGAAAACCATATTCTAGCAAATAGTCTACTTTGTCTGATATTTAGCATTTGACATCTGGCAGTTTAAAGATGCATTTGAGGAAAGGACTGGAACTCCCATTCTTTGACAACATGCCCAGAGGAAAATGCATTTTCTAATATTTGTTTATTTACCAAAGTTGTTCTTTCCTCTGATTCATTCCTTACACTGGCATGTGTTAACTTTTCCTCTTTATTTGCTGATTTATGACTGGGGCTGCTAGACTTCATCACTGTACAGTACAGATAGTCTGGCAGTAATTTTGCCTGTTTCTTGTGTCTCCTACATCCCTTGTTTAGGAAAGCATCAAAATTCTGGCCCACATGTGTTCTGTTGTAAACAGGCAAAATTCAAAAACATTCCTTTGACAATGCCATTTAAAAGAAATATATAAATATAAAAACATTAGAAAAAAGCAACTTATAGAAGTCAAATCAGCTACCAAAATTTAAAAAGCAAATACACAAAATATGTTTGTTTTCATAGACTCGGCACTTGAGAATCATAGAATCATGGAATATTCTGAGTTGGAAGGGACCCACAATGATTATCAGGTGAATGAACTCTTATGTTATTTTTTAAATATTACTAAAAGCACCACAGGTTTCTTCCATAACCTCACATGTGATTTCTAAGAACAATCACATTTTAAACTATAAATTCAGCAAATGTGTCTGCATTATATTTTCATGAAGAAAGATTCATCAAGCCTCATATGCAGAGTCTATCAACCTGTTTTCAGTCACTGAAATGTAAATGAGAGATCTGACACATTCCCAGGAGATTTAATCTGGGCAAGTATTTCTAGAGCTGAGACAAGTGCAAAAGCCAGAACACTGAACACAATGCCTCTCTGCTTGAGGACCCATCTGCCCTTTAAGTAGTATATATATGCTCATTGAAGCAACCCTGAGATAGAAGGTATATCAAAATATGGAATATTAGATTTCATACACTCTTGGTACTATCAAAGTAGTGAGCTTAGGTTACATAGCCCTTCACTGACAAATCAGTGTCATAATTTCAGTGTGTTTTTAAGATAAACAGTGTGTTTCTTTGGAAGCCCCACTCAGCAATACATTGTTTTTGGAATTTTTCCTACCTGAGCTACATTATCAGTCAGAGGGAAATATAGAAAAAAATGGTTTTGTATTTAGATAACCACCGGGCACTTGGCTAAACCCAAAGTACCAGTGTAGCTACACAAGCTTTGTTGCAACTGTGCTTAGGCCTTATACCTGTCTGTGTGCATGTATCCAGGTGCTACACAACCGACCTTGTGCATTATCTCACAGACACTTACAAAGCTCATCTTTGAAACAAAAATTCATGTCCTGGAAAGAATTGCTATTTTCCAGTAGAGGCAGATTTCAGTGATGAGTACTATAGCTGGTTCAGAAAAGAGATATAGGTCATCAGACAGACCATGGTAGCTTCCTAAAAGAAACTCTCAGGGCAGTTATATCCTGTCTAGAATTCCCTACAGTTTATCCACATCAAGAAAAACTGAAATTTCAAGGTGGCGAATGGGTTTTCTGTCCTTACAACAACTTTCTTTTTAACAAAAATTTTATCATGACCAGTAGGAAGCATTCTCAAGCCAAATGTGGGCCTTTTCTTAAGCAAATGGAAATGTTTGTTTCTTAGATGCAGGATGTAAATCAGACAGTCCTTACACAAGAAAGTCCAATTGTTCTGTGACTGCAACATTCATCTGACACTGAAGTGTTCTGTTCTTGCATCAAATCAGGCAAACAAAGTCTCCACTTCTATTTTCCACTTCCTAGTATTGTCTATTGACTTATTGACTGTTCCAAGTATGACATGTCACTCTTTGGAGCACTTACACTCCTTCACTGAATTTCCTTCTCTCAAAATATATAAAAGTCCAAATAAAAGGACAATTGCAAATCCTTGCCTCATCAAGAATAGAATGATTTAAAAAAGCCTCAGTAGCTACCCTTACATAGAATATTTCCTAAACAACTCCTTTCAGAGGACAGTAACAGACTTCAAAAACACCTAGCTTAAGACAGAGTGAATAGAAAATGTTGGTCAGTTGAATCAATTTCTCCACAGTGCCACTATCAGTTCTTCAATGTAAAATGAATACAAGTGGACTCAGAATGGAAGTCAGATCTGCCACAAAATGAAGGATGCTGAGTCGAATAGTATCAATCTCACAACTATAACTTGGGGAGCTTGAGGACTGAGCACAAATATCAATCAAGGAATCCCTTTCTGGCCATCACACTCCAGACTTGCTCCAAAGAGCTGAGAAGAAGGAGAGAATTCACTCCTGGTCCTTCTCTGCTGACAGCTTTCTAACATCTTTTTATAGGTAAAAGTTTTTCCATCTGGAAAAATCACCACTGCATAAATGCTGTAGGGCAGAAAAGGTTACAGGAAATGTTTTACAGTTTTATTCCTACTGTGCATTGTCATTATTACAGTTTCAAATAATAGTTTCAAATTATTCACAAAATTACTTCGTATATAATAATCACAAAAATGTGGATTGATTTTCAGCCAGTCCTGGGAAATAACAGCCAGTCATTATTAAATGCAATCTGTATTCCTTGAAGATCACTGGGTGTGTAGATCACTGGATTCTTTGACCGAATGAATGCAAGATTATATTAAGTGTATTAAATAGTCATAATTTCAAATTAATGAAGATTTGCTTTAAATGTACTTTAGTTGTAAAATTACTGGTGATATTCCAAGTACCAGAAATTTCAATGCAAAGGGAGCACAAAACTTTAATTTGAAATATAAGTTAGACAACTATGATATCACTTCTAGAATCAGAGTTGAGCTACCATGTCCAAGTTCAGATGAGGATTTGTAAATCCAAATTCTGGTAATTTTCAATCAAGCATTTTGGGAATGGTATGTTTTAAAGATTTGGATCAGTCATTATGTAATGATCTGAATGAGAGTTTTTAAAAACTTTCACCAAAGAACCCAAACAAAAAAAACAAAACAAAACAAAACAAAACAAAACAAAACAAAACAAAACAAAAACACCCACCACAGGAAAACCCTACATTTTTGGGGCCCAGTTATTTTGATCTTGTTTTCATTTTAAATGAAATCAGTACTTGTTTACATAAAGTCTTGTGTTCACTCCCTTTAGCATTACAGTGTAATATCCACCGGTACCACTATAGCGATAAAAACCTTCCCTGACACTACCTCATCCCATTTAAATGTCAGGCACCGACCTGGACACTATTTCCCTAAGGAATGTGAGCCAATTTCCAATCATGAAATCCCATGGAGCTTTTCAAAATACTTCCAAAGAGGTAAATAATTCCCAATTGATTATCACTTCAGTTCTACACCTTTAATGCTTTGTGTTGCCTATCTGACCTGTAACCAGAACAAAAGTTCTGGAAGCCATTGAGAGAGTAACTATGCAGCAAAGGCACAGAGTATTACTGAGATTTAAGGGCAACTTCTGTCTGCTACTTAGTTGGTTCTCTCGGGACAAGACAGCCAACATGAAAATGTTCAGCATCATCATTGTCTATTTTGATTTGAGGACATAAAGGCTGTACAATGAGACACCCTCTCCTAACCACTGTTGGGATATATTTATTTACAGCTGGAATGATAATTACATGGATGGTTCTTTTAGGATGAAGTATGATTCCTCCTTTCCACTTTAAAGTAAGGGTGATCATACTAAATCTGTTATTACAAGTGGTGTTTTCTTTTTCGTGATCCTATATAAGACTGCCAGCCTGCCAGCTCAGCAAAGATATCAACAAGCACTTGTTTTGTTGACCAGACAAATAATCTAAGTGCATTTCATTTAAAAAACTTCAGTATTTCAAATACATACATTTCAAGCAAAAGAATACACTATTCCAAAGGAAGGAATACTGCTTGAGTGAGCTCTCATGCATCTTCCTCAACTTCAGAGGATGTTGGAACTGTGTCAGAGGAAATGTCCACTGTGGCAGTGTCCAGTCCTATTCTGCAGGGATGGAGCATGTGACTTTATAGAAAGTAGCTTTTAAGAAAGTATTCTACAATTTACAACAGACTTCCAGTGCTATAGTCCTAGATGTATTCCAGAAACCTATTGGTCTCAGTAGAAAAAGTAATTTTATCTCTAGACATTTATAGAATTAAAAAAAAAAAAAAACAACCTTCTAATAATTTTGCCATAAATTTAAATTAAAAAATCATATCTATATAGAAAAAAACCAAAAACATCTAAATAAGAGAAGTTCAAATATGTGATATTTGGTAGAGGCTTGGCTGGAAGACTTACCTTTACTATCTGGCTTTCCAACCTTTTTTCATGCAGTAAAACCAGATCTATTAATATAAACCAGGAATTACTTCCATGTGTCTCCATATAAAATATTCTCTCTTCTCATGTTTAATAAATTTCCTGTTTCAAGAGATGTAAACTCCTTGCTTTCCCTTTCCTTTCTTTTTTTCACGTTCCCTTTCCCACCTTTTCATCCTTTTTTCCTTTCCTCCCTCTTTCTTTTTAACTTTCCTTTTATCAAATACTTCTCATTTTCTTCTTTTCACTTCCTTCCATGCTATGCCATTATTCCTCTCTTCCATTAAAAAAAATACTATGCAAGGGCGTTAAGTATATATATAAACTAAAAACTTTAGAAACTAATTAACAGATTATTTCTGGAGAGTTCATCCTTTTAGAATTTTTTCTTTAGAATACATTGTTACTGTTCACCATGATTTAAGAAAGCTGAGAAGTAAAACTAGAAAAATTATATTAGTAAAATATAGAGATATGAAGGCTCAAGTTAACATCCAAACAAACATATACACTAAATAAAATCCTACATAATTCCAAGTTCACTATAAATATTTGCACACTCTTCCTGGAGGATAAATAAAGGTTGACATTCAGCAGTGATGAATCTCTATGCTTCTTTAAATTGGGGTCTTGAAGATTACTGAGTTTTCTTATAAAATTTTCTTTTGTCTTATGTCTGGTAGAAGTTACACTAGACATCACAGGGAAATGTTGAAGTCCGTTGCTGTAGCATACAAGGCAAATCAAAAGTTTGGCTACTGAAGAAACACTTCAGAACTCACAGTTTTGATACAGAAAAACAGACAAGAAATAAAGTAGAACTCCTTGTAAGACATTTCTGTGTAAGTGCATAAACTAATTGTAATGCAGAATTCACTTGAAATAATCATTCTGGTTAAGCAGACAGTACAGAGGGACACTAGATTTTGCAAATCTCCAGTTGTATTTGTCTTAGCTTGAGAGGCCATTTGCACGCAAGCAATCCTCTGGGTCCTAAGTCCATCTTAACATGAAAACATCACACAGCTCTATTTTTAAACAAGGCATTTCCATTCCTTTGTATGACTAAAAATTCTGAAATCTGAGGAGAAAACAAACCAGCAGTTAGCTACGGTGTGAGAGAGTCACTGTTATTTAAATGCTTAAATAGCGTCCTGTGGTGCTGCTGGTCAGTGGCATCTGGCTGGCACCCTGCACTGAACAAAGGGCACCTCTGGGAGGGGAAGCACTGTAAGGAGGCACCGCATGAAAAGAACAAATGTTAAATGAAGACATAAATTTCAGCTTCATCTTCCAAGTAAAAAGTGATATGCCTGTAGAAGAAAATGGCTCATTTGTAAATTCTATAAACCACATGGCTGCTGTGAATATAGCAGGGGTGAATATAGTCACATTCTGGTCCATACCATAAGAAATGCAGGAGCAAGCTGACTTAACTGCTCACTTAAAATACCTCATAACATTTAATGTAAAATTGAGATATTGCATGAGATGGCTTCGTATTCTAGGACTCTCTAAAGTATATTATGTGTGTTACTATTCCTCCATAAAACTTATCTGTCAGTTTTCTTAAGCATTTTATCCACAAACTTGGATTTGGATTTTACAACAAAACAAAACAAAAAAAGTCCCATGAAATAGCTAGATAATATCCTAAGAATACAAAACTCTTCACCTTATGGATATGAAGGAGCTCTCTTTTGTCTGCTGGTTGGATTGAAATTTCAGGATGTGTATTATCACTACATCTCTCCTTTAGGACTCCAGTAATCACTTCAATTTTGTGTCAAACAGGCATATTTAGTGATTTTATACAATGCTTGCCAGAAGTAATGTAACACAATATACCAATGTATGAGGAAAAAAAAATACAGATCCTTTAATTCATAAATAACAGGAATGCAGCCATGTAAAACATATTGCTATCAAAGACCACTTCCATATAGGATCACTCTTTACACATCTTTGGGGAAAATAAATATGTATTTAGAAATTACATATTTAGAAATTGTCATGGAAACAAACCCACTGTGAAAGAAGCATCCCACAAAACCTTCTGAACTTTTTGACTAAAAATGAAAACCAGTTAAATGATTTTATCCATAAACACAAATAGTTTTGCTCATGTTTTTGCTGTGTGCAAATCCGAAGATCAGTCCTCTTATACCAGCCTAAACAAAAGGACCCAGAGGCAGGCATCAAGCCACCTCTCTGCTTCACTGCCCAAGGCCACACCTGTGCCTGGCCGGCTTTTCTGTATAAATTTTAACATCCTGATGGCTGCTCTAATTTATACCAGTTGGTGATGTTCCAAAGGAGCTGCCTTTGTGGTCATAGCTGACGGGGATCAGAAAAGCATCAGTCATGGCTCCAAGCTGACACTGGCACCAAGACAGAATACAGCTTTCCCTGGCTCTTTGCTAGAAAGCATCCCACCCACAATTTTAGAAAAGTATCAGGTATCAGAGTAGTGAAAAGTATTCCTGATGGCAATATTTCTGCAGTTTTCTATTTTATCTTGTTTAAGCCTATACAAGCAATTACAGTCTGCATTAAACATGTACATTAACATGCAGATAGGTAAAATGTACACTGTTAAAAAGAAAAGGCTAGATCCTGAGACAGGAGAAAGACAGTTTAAAAATATTCTTGTATTTTTCTTTCACAATGTACAATATTGAAATTTCAGTTTGATGTTTATTTTACTTTATTTCTCATCATCTCTCTGTGTTCTATGAAAGCGATTTTGTGTGCCATTAAATAGATCTTCCTTTCTCCATAGAGATGTAAATATAAGATATAATTATAGGATTTCTTCTGTTGAAAACAGGCATACTTTACACCTTTTTTACTCATGCCCACTAGGTTGTGATTTTCTCTCTTACCCATGGATTAGTCTCTTTCAAATCCATCATTCCCAACTACTCATTTGGTGGAGCCGAGAAAGCTTTTTCAATCACTCCTTTTTTGCTGACCATGCAATGAGGTTGCGGAACTCAGCCTTTTCATCACGAGAGATTTGTTTTGGTACAGTTTTATTGTAAATTCGAAATAATGCAGTTATGACCTTAAATGCAGATGTTTTTCTTTCAATACCACAAAACTTTTTGAAGTTTGTTTGCATCACATGGGAAGAGCTCTAAGTTAAAGTAAGCAAATGCTTCTTGTCTAATAAAAGTGTTCATGTGGGAGATTATATCCATCTTACATTTCAAATGATTTGTCTCCTGTCCAGACAAAGTCCTAGACAATGACATGTTCCCTGCAGTTATAGAAGCAGCATCCACATGATAGTTCTTCATGTTGCTTTAATTGTTTCCAATAACATGGTTTTCTTTTAAATATGCCTCTATTTTTTTTTTCAGTCTTTAAAGGGAAATATAACCTTTCAGATGAAATCTTACTATAAGTCATTGAGTGCCTAAGAACCCACTCAACAACTTGTTATAAAAATTTGGTAAGCACCAGATTCTCATAAAATTTATGTAGTAAATAATTTCTCATATTGTGTTTCCCACATACATGGTATGTTCTTTGTATTTTCAGCCATCTAAGGAACAATAGCATCACATGCCATGGTACTCAGTTAACAAGTCCAAAGAGCCACTTCTGCAAAACTGCAGAGACAGGTACTTGGAGAGGAGATTCACATAGTAGAAAATTAAGGAAAAGCTTTCTAGGGGAAAATTCAGATCAGAAAAATCAGATTTTCCCACTCAAGAGGGAAAAAAACCACTTGTCCAAAAAGTGCAATTGAATTTTATCATCTGAAAAAATTGATTTTCCTGGGATTTCAGTGACAGAATTATAACTCAGTCACAGAATCCTATAAGGAGTGATGGATGGATTATTTACATGTACATTGAGGAGTTTTGATTAAAAATACCTAAATTTACTAATTAGATGTGCAAACATGTGCACTGTTTTTCTGTTTCATCAAATGCTTTTGCTGTGAAAACTCAATTTTCTGCTTCTATTTCAATCTATAAAACCTGGGGGTGAAGAGTGTTAGTTTTTAAGTTCAAAAATGCTCATATTTCTTTTTAGAGGAAAATTTCAGGTAATAAAAGTTAAAACATTACTAGAAATGTACTTTTAAGTCCAGGAAAAGGTGGGTAGCTGCTGCTGACATGAATGCTAAGCAAGCAAGTACTCATCATTTTTAGGTGTTTAGGTGAGAGTACAGAACAATAGGTTTACATAACATGAAACAACTAGTCAGTTTTTTTCCTTATCAGGCAACCACAGTATTGAAAGCTTTACTGAAATCCATAAATATTAGATCAACTGGCTTCCCTTGATCAGCTAGGTCATTTACTTGTCATAAAAGGAAATCATACTTGCTAAGCAGGACTTTTCCCTCACAAAGCCGTTCTGGCTGTGATTGATGATTGTGTTGTCTTTCAGGTGTTTTCCAGTAACTCCCAAAATAATTATCTCCAGAATTTTACCAGACACTGAAGTATTTCTGACAGGCCTATAGTTTCCAGGATCATCGCTCTCACCCTTTATGAAAATTGGGACAACATTAAGGCCTTGTTTAAAAAGAAGTTTAGAAACGTAATGTTTGTTTAAGAAGAGGAAAGAGCAACAGTCCATGTCTTACAAAATTCTACCATAAGAGAATTTCAAGAATATGTAGGAGTGGTCCACAGAACTTAGACGATTACAAAGGAAAGTTTTTTCTTTACATTAACTTTCCACATGCAGCTGGGAATAGGAAGATTCAATATCCAATGTCTCACCTGTATCTATATTCTCTATCTTTCAAGATGTGATTCCTTGATGTTCACTGAACAGCACCATCTGAGGATTATTTGAGCATTACTTAGCTTTAATATATTCTAAGATTATGTAAACACTTACACATGCAGTATTTGTGGTATTGCATTGGTTGTTCAGGGTTACCTCTAGAAACGTGAAAGACAGAAGAGGTTAACTACATTTATGGAATGATGGTGCCACCCAAGCTGCCCTTTCAGAACTGCAAGACCAAGCAGCAGTTTTGCCACAATCACAGTTAAAAGGAAGAATTAATAATTAATTCATTAATTCGTTTCTATCCCTACTTATCACATCAGATCTTCAACACAGATTTTTCTGATTGAAAAAGAAAAAAAAAAAAAAAACAGTTTGTGAGAAATACAGGACGAGATTGCTCCCCAAGCACCTCCTGATAGCAGCATTCCTTAAACCCTGAAAGTTTATTCCCATGAAGTACTCCCCCTGCCCATCCCGCTGGGCTCCTGTGCTAGCTCAGTTTCTGGGGAGCTTTGGGGGGAAATACTTCAGGGGATAGGGTAAAAGATTCAAAAGAGGCTCTTACCTCAGGGTGTTTCCAAGGCTTTATTCTTGAAGGGGTCCCATGGCAAAGAGGCCAAACAGGGAAGAGCATGGGTTTTTATCTAGTTTCTGTCCTGGGACAGATAGCTGGCACAGAGCCATAAGGGATAAGGGAAAGGTAGGTTTAAACTAAAGGTTACAGTCTTTGGGGGGTTTCTGGGGAAAAACCATTTCCCCAGAGGAATACAACATTCCCAGTCACATAGCTTCAATCCAAAAGCTCCACTTATAAACACCTGATTTAATTCCTGGGCACTTCAGGGGAAGCACGAACTAGGTCTTTTGCATTCTATTTCTGATTCACAAGTCTTTAAGAAATTGTTTACATTTTTCCTTTAACCCTCCTTTCTTTATCCAGAAGCGAAAACATTTAATTACTGCAAAGAATTAAGTACTTTTAAATGCTATGTAGGTGCCAAGTGCAGTGAGAGGAAAATGGAATGATATGGGAAAAACAATACTACATGGACAAGAAATGAAAGAGGAGGAAAATGAGGGATAACAAAGGCTTAGGAATACCAAGAAGAAATTAGTAACATGCAAGACAATTGCTTTTAATTGGTTTGTTTCCCCTAGTTTGTTAGTTCCTCTACATCAGGAGAATGACAGAATAGCTATCTGGTGAGCTCAAATTCCATTATGAACCTATTGGGAGAGGAAATAATGCATCACCAAAATGAGAGTTCTCTAGCAGATAAGACTTCACACACACACAACTGCTGATTTGTTTTACAGTCCACTGCTAAATTTAGCAAGATGGCTTTCATCTCTACCACAGAGAAGGTTGCTTTTTTCTGATCTTTTTGCAAGTTGAGCCCATTGTGATACAATATTCTGTTAATAGAATAGTATTTCTACAAGCTAATTTTATTGCTGAGAATTTCCACTGATACCTGAAATTTCACTCATGTTTAGAGTAAATATCATGTCTTTGGCAGTGTTAGCAAAAGGGCATTTTGCTCCACAGACTGATCAACACTTCTAAGAAAACATAGTATATGTATCTTTTCCCAACTGAAGGAAAAAGTGTGTACTCTTGGAAATATGCCTGTTTTTTGCACTGTCTGGTTCTCTAAACAATAAAAAAAGTCCATTTCCTTAATTTGCAAAAGCAGAGTATCTCTTTTAGCATCTGATTTTTCCCAGTATAGTGCTCATCTAAGCAAAAATGACCACTGAATAAATTGCGCCTCTTTCCCTTCATCTGCATGTTGCTCCTAAAATGTCCCATTTTTTTCACATAATTGATCAGCATTATTTGGATGAATGTGTTTGCACAGTTTTGGCAATCCAGTGTGGGTTTTTTCCTTTTTGTGCTGGAGGGTACCATTTATTTCAAAGAGTTAAACAGCCACAGGGGCCCTTGAGATGTTCTACATCCTCTAGCTGTGGTATGCACTCTGCTAAGCTTTGAAAGATACCCTATGCAGCAGCTCCTTTGAGGATATGGCTATGTAAACCATTCAGACTCTTTTCCTACCTATACTAAAGGCCTAGTGTCTCCAGGAAAAAAAAAACCCTAACGATTCCTGTAATTGGAAAAAATTGCTGCTAGAAAGAATCAACAACAGGAAACGACTGAAATGGATAGGTAATCCAAACACGTGCCTGAAATTCCATCATTCATAATATAATTGGTACAAATATTCTCAACAAAGCTCCACTGTTAGTCACACATACCATTGTTTATGTTGTTGTGATGCTTAAATTAACACAGATATAACTGTACCTTAAGCCTGGGACATTTGTGGCACAACATAAGTCAACCCCCTGTCACATATCTGTTTTTCTTGCTGCCTTTTAAAACAAAAGTGGGAGTCAGCAACAAAGATGCAGGTCCCATATGTCCTGAAGTCCCAGAGCTGGATAGGTTTCTTCTGGAAACGGGGATCATTAAGTGAAAAATGCTGTGAAATAAGCCCTTTAAACACGATAGCTAAATTATTTTCTCAATCACTAACTGTAGCTCAGGAATCTTTACTCTGGCATCATTCCTTTTTCTCAGAAAACAGAAATTAATAACATCCCTCATGTCACCATGTCACCATGTGTGATGGCTCTGTGTAAATTAATATTGTGATCTCTCCCACTCAGTATATACTTGCAGCCACTTAGACACAGCAAAATATTTAGTTTAGTGTGTGCAGGAAAGATCTAATTTGGACAAGGTATATTAACCCTCACATTTCCATAACTAATTTACATAGCATTTAATTTCTGAAAATGAAGACTTGTCAGGCCAGCTCATCTCTGCTTCTTCATTTAAAGATACATTTCACAACCCCATTTCACTAACTAGAACTCACTCACTTCTAAAGTTTTGACTTTTACTCACTTCTAAAGGCTCCATGGGAAGTTATCAGCTTTATCTTGACAAAGGACATTTTTAAATCTTCCCATTCAGGCTCCTTTCTTAACAGTCATTTAAGTGTTGTTCTTAACACTGTAAGTTAACACTGTAATCACTGTAAGTTCTGACACCTTTTTTCTTGTGCACGTTAAGTATTATATCACTGTAACAGAGTAGGGACAGAGAAAAAGTGAGCCATGGAAGGAAAACCAATCAAGGATGGAGGTAAACAGCATGGGAAAAACAGATTCCCAAAAGGTTTTTTCCTGGCAGGAAAATGCAGGCATAGGTTGTGTGAAGGGTAGTGGGAATCAAGGAATTGAGGGATCTATCTGCTTCAACTGAAGATTTCTGGATGTAAGACATTTGCTGTTATTGGAAGACGAACAGAAGGGAGAGAATACAGAACCTCTGTAAAATGAAGAGACCCAAAGGAGACTGAAACATAGCACTCCAAATAATTTAGAAAAAACAACATTGAAGGCAAACATTTCCTTTATATAACTTGGCAGGCCAGTGCTAAAAAATGAAATGTGGATCTCTAGCACTTGGCAACACCAGATGGTCAAAAATGGCCTTGTGTGAATAATATGCAAAACAACTGTGAGTTTTAATTCAATTTATCACAAAAATTATGGAAGAAAGATTTTCTACTCTGCCAAATTTTAAACCGTTTCCCCCGTCTGTTTTCTTGGGGGTTTTGTTATTGTTGTCACTTTTTTTTTTAATTTTAGTGAAAACTGCCTATCAAACACTAACAATTATTTTCCTATTTCAAAATATCATTCAAGCAACATAGAATTAACAGAAAAATGCTCAGAATGTTCCCAAAAGTCTTTTAGCAATTTTGAAGAAAGAGTACACAATTCTGTTCTTTTCCTTAATCGTGCATTAAATGCACTTAAAGAAACAACAGTTAAGGGAAAAGTTTACTACTAAGGTTAGATACAGAGTTAAAAGCACAGTTTTGAGAAAATGCCCTGGTGTCCACCAAAGAGCAACTCAAAATTTATAATATGCAATCTTTTCTTCTTTGTTTCAGCTTTTCTTACGAAAAGAGAAGTTTGTAAAAGATTAAAAAAAGAGAATTATCTGAGGAATTACTGGACATGAAAATGACATGTTGAACAACCTTCTACATTAATTGCTTAGCAAATCACTACCTTCTTTTTCACCACATTTCTACAAAATATTAATATCAATTTTTAGTTTAGTCAAAGGAGATTTACAAGGTTTATGACTTTCTATGATGAAGAGATATGAAAGAGGGATGAGTCAAAGATGCAATTTCTGCCTCTGTTCTGAATGGTGTTTTATCTAAAAATCTTCTTTTCAGCTGCAAGTATTATTCAATTACAAAAGTGAAAGCCCACAGATTTCAACAATGCAAGAAAATGGCAGATTTTATGATCTGAGACACACAGGCTTCTGAAGAAGCACCATTTTTTTGTTATAAGATCTAGGAATTTGTGTTCTACTAGGCTCAACTGCTTCATCATCCAATAAGAAAATCTCTTGTTTAATCTGTTTTCCCTTCACCATTCCTTTGCACCAGATGATTGCATTGAAGCTCTCAAGGTTTATCAGTCGAGGTAGCAAATCCTGACAAAATGTTAACCCTAAAGAAAGCTTGATATGAATTTTGGAACTCAAAGGAAAGAAACTAAAGGAACATAGACTGAAAAGAATTCAAAGTGTGTCAAGTCACCGAAATAAGGCCATTTTTAGGACCTATTGATCAAGAAACTATAGACTTATTGCTGCAGCTTTGCACCACTTGTGGGGAAAGCCTTGGAAAAGAGCAAATGGAAGAACAGTCAGTAAACCACATCTTGAATCAAGGACAGCCAACATGGTCTCAGGAAGGGAAGGGCATGCATGCCTCACTTAGTTGCTGGAATTGTTTGAGCCTGTGGCTGCCAATACAAACATGGGGAATGCTGGGGATACTGTTCACCTGGATTTTCAGAAAACACTTGCCAGAATTCCTAACTGAGATTACTGTCTAATGTGCAAAGCCATAGTCTAATTTTAAAAGGGCAAAGGTGCCCTCAGAGAAGGAAAAGGCTGTTTCTTGATCAGGAAACAAGGCAAGTCCCTCTAAATTGCAAGGATTTCTGATGTTAAGACTTGGCCTTATTAATAAGCTTACAAATGCCCTGTGAGATAAAATTAATAGGTACCTACACTTGGAAAGAATGAGTTATGGTGCATCTTGAGGCACAAATAGAACATCGTGTTATTTAATATGAAGGCTTATTAATAATAAAACTTCCATTCTGCTAATTTTAGAGAAGCAAAAAATAAATTTCAGCATTAAAGACTATCATCTCAAGGGGCACACCTGTAATATCTCATACAAAGCCTTTAAAAACCTTGATAGAAATATAGGGTTGAACACAGCAACAAAGTTTTAAGCCCAAGAGCCTCTGGAAAAAAATGTTAAGAGTAACTGTGAAGCTGTAAATAACTAAATTGTCAATTTAGCTGCAGAATTGAATAGAAAAATTCAAATTTGAGTTGACCTGAAATGGAAGTGCAAAGCAAAATTTAAGGTGAAAAAAATATTGAGGTCTAGGGAAACAAACTGGTTAAATTCTTTCTAAATATTCCATTTCCAATTAGTAGTAAAAAAAGTGAAGGCACAAAGTTATGAAATAAGAAATTGACAAAAAAATCTCTTTTACTTACTGTGCAATTGAAAGCACCCACTCAGAATAAAGAAAACACATATCCCCTGCCATTTTCCTAGTCACCAGAAGTCTGACTTGAACAAATGCACTAGAAGGGTTTTTTTCTGTACCATTGAACATATTTTTTCTTCCATTGAAATTATTCTCCCTGAAAAAAATAATGCATCTACATATTTATTTATTTGGAGAGGGGGTAATAAAAGTATTTCCTAATCAGTAGAGAAACATCTCAGCCCCTGATTTAATCATTATTTTATACCAAGAAAATTCAGTAAATTTAACACTGACACCTTTAGATTGGACTAGAAGACTAGAAAGACTAGTCTTTCTTTCAATGAGAAAAATGTGAGGATTCTGTGCAAACCTCTTCAACAGAGAGGATATTCTGTGGGCTAGTGAACATCAGCCTTGGAGCAACAACTCGGCTTTTTAAATATCACAACCCCTACTAGATAAAGACTGATGTCCAATTAAATTCCAGGCAAACTTGGGGAATCACTTCACAGTGAATCACTTCACAGATTTCATCTGTCTGGTTATCACAAAGATCTACTCTCATTTTCCCAGTACAGAGAATATGAAATTCAAAGTGTAAAGTATTGGTGTTTTAACAAACTGGTCTAGAGATATGGGTTTTAAAGATGAATCCTACAAGTCATTGCTTGATTTTTGAAAAATCACATGAAATTTTTTTCTTTATCAATGAAAATAAATGAAAATCATTTTAAAATTAAGAAAAAAGACTAGTCATGGTATCATGGTGATAGCCAGAGACAAATGTATAATAAATGAAATAACTTTTATTGTGTAATACTTTTGGAAATGATTAATTGGATTGTCCTGTATTCATTTTTGTAGGTTAAAACAGCTCTTTGATTCATCAAAGAAACAAAATACTTTTGTTTCTGAAATTAAGTCCTTTCTTTAAAAAACCCCAACAACACTTATAAGGCTTGATCCTTTAAAAACAGGAGAGACACAGCCCTCCTTGGATAAGGAGGATTATGCTACCATCCAACAGGACTTCTTCACAAGGTGGGAACACTTCTACTGCAGCTGTCACTACACATAATCAAAGAAAGAACCCACATTTCACCAAATCTGCAGCCTGATAATGAGATACTGCAAAATATCAGACAGAGAAAGGAGCTTTGTGGCAGATGATTCAGTGTTTTGAGAGTTCCATACAGTACCAACTCAGATCTTTACATTTACACAACGGGATTAAATGAAACAGGAGTTTATATCAGTGATTCATTTGCACGTAGGAGATTTCCTTGAAATCCTTCTCTCTTCTGGTCATATACAGCCCTCCGCTTCAATGTCTGCAGAAAGAAATAAGCCTCATGCCACAAGAGCTTGTGGCTTACTTCTCAAAGCAGTTTGCACAAATTCAGTACTGCCTTTATCATGCCAAACCCACAAAACTAGGATGGGGTAAAAATCAGTAGTAGGTGTGTTGAAAAAAGAGCAAATATGTGTTGCCTGTTTATACTGCTACTTTGTTTTTACATGCAATCAACTACATGGGAATGAAACAACATTAAAATAACTTTTTGCAACATCAGGGTTTTTTTAGGTTGGGACTGCAGCCTCAAATTACAGTGAATGGATTAAATGAATGAATGAAGGACAAGTTGATTTTGTATGTACCACAGAAAATACCAGTAACAATGGAATGATATTTTTCAGAACAGAGAAATTCAGTTACACACACATCACAAAGTGATACAGCGTTTACTATTTGTTCATCATAAATCATGGATTAATGTAACGTTGCACCGTAATTACAGTACTATACTTTGGAAAGGCATTATACTGTGATAATTTAGACACTAATTTAAGTAGTAAGAGCCCTGGCAAACTCTATAATTTTAGAGCATCAGGGCAACAAAAGCAAAAATGGCAAAAGATGATTTTAAGAAAGGTTTTGAAAAACCTCAGTGGAATAACTGTGAATCCAGATTTCATTTAATACAAACCACTAAAGTCTGAGGAGAAAGGGAGTTCCTTAGGATGGCGCTGGTTTTGGCACGGTGCTTGTTGTTCAAACAAGAGAGTTGGAATATGTTGGAATTTGTTTTCCTGTAACAAAAATTAACTGGTATAAATTTTGAAGACAGAAGAAAAACAGACACGGCATTCAGAGTCCATATGTCAATGGTTGGATAATGGAATTAGACAAGGGATCATGGTTTGAATCAATCTTTACAATACATGCAAACTGTGCCTGCACATGAATGAATAAAGCAGAGTTAACAAAAAAGTCTGCTTGCTAAATCTTGGATATTTTGTTCTTCCTTTTATATGTCTTTATCATTTAAAAGGTTCCTTCATGCCATTTAATGTGGATGTAGATGGAGGAGGAAAGCAAGCAATCTTAATTTGTTGTGGTAAAACAAGTCTGAGAGTATGTCTGCTTCAAAAGCTATTGTTACTATTGCTAAGATTACCAACTATGGTAAGGTGCCTTGGATTTATATGAGTAAAATAGCACTGTAATCAGCAATATTTCCAAAAGTACATATTTTTTTTTAGAGATGCTCCACACAACTCCAGTTCAAGAACCACTGGATTACAAAACCTGAGTCTTCACTATATTTTGACATTCAAAGGTACTAAGCACAAGCCTCCTGAGAAGATTCAGTGTCATACTTGCTCACAGATTTTGTTGCTAAAAGTTTTTAAAAACAAGTAATGAATCAAAAGTACCACTACGGAGCATTCGACATGTTTCTTGTCATTTGAAAGGATAGGAAAATGTCAGAAATTTTTAAAAAATCATAAATTTTCTACAAAGTTCTCTCTAAAATTAGGAACTTAATTTAGAAGCACAGGAAAAATAACTGATTTACAGAAAGACACATAACAGCTAGAAGTCATAAAGAATAAAAATAAAATACAAAGTCATAAAAGTCATAAAATCCATAGGATCTGAGGGAATGTGAAGAAGCTGTGTCAGGGGAGATTTAGACTGGATATTAGGCAAAGCTTCTTCCCCCAGAGGGTGGCTTGGCACTGGAACAGGCCCTGAGGGAAGTGGTCACAGCACCAGCCTGACAGTGTTCAAGAAGCATTCGGACAATGCTCTCAGGCACAGGGTGTGATTCTTGGGGTTCTCCTGTACAGGGCCAGAAGCTGGACTCAGTGATCATTGTGGATCCCTTCCAAATCAGGATATTCTGTAATTGTATTCTGTGATTCTTTCTGTCTGAATTAAGACACAAATTCTATCTTCAAGTTAAATACATATATATGTATAATGTGTGACATGGATGATAATGTGTGATATGGATATGACATGACTTGATCTCATTACTTATCCCTTATTTAAGAGGCAATTATTTATTACCTCTGAAAATGTCTTCATCAGAAGCGCAGTTGTTTGGACAAGCTTCTTAAAGGCCAGATGCAGGGAGCCAACATCCAGCAACAGAACAGCTCTGAGAGGCCTAGAGTCCTAAAATTACTCATTCAACTCAGCAAGTCCACCAGTCAGATATGCCCCATCTCTATTTTCCATTTTATGCAGTAAATGAACCCAGTTCTTACAGTGCTTGAGGCAGGGAGCATACTACATCTGAAATACTTTCCAAATACAATCATCACCTCTTTGCAAATAAAATTGTTCAGCTTCTGAGACAACTAAAACACCAAGAATTACCTTTTCTGCCACCTTTGGCTTCTGTGTAAAAATAAGTAGGACTGACACAAAAATACTCTGCTAGGCATTAATCCCCTGTTGAAAGAACTGTCATACTCAGTCGAGTACATTTGATGCAGATAACAATTTAGGCTCTGTAAAATGCCAGTGTTGATAGTTACAATTTTTAGCTGTCAGATTATATTCCTCTACCAGCAATCTGTTTTCCACTAAAAATGTTAACTGGTTCTCTGAATTATAAAGAGAAAAAAGTGAAACAGGAAGATACCATGGACAAAGCTGTAATTACAGAAGGTCCTGGTGACAACAGCAAGCTCTGGAGCCTTGCCCTTCTGGTTAATTACGATGTCATCATCCGCTTAATGCTCAGTATTTACAGGGCTTTACTTCAGGGCCTATCATTTCTTCTATATATTAACATCTAGAACTATATCCATGATATAACCTAGTCATTGGAAAAGACCACAAACCCTGCTATGGCATGTCTCAACGCTAGTGCTGCAGCTTTACTGCATCTGAGACAGAACCACAAAAAACACATGGGTTTAAAAACTGAGGAAAGTCAGAAAAACACTGCTAACTGGAGGTGCTTTGAAGTAACTGATAGTAACTCTGTACTGCTTGTGCTGTGCGCTTTAAAAAGTGTCTGCAAAGGATGCTAACTAATTAACTAACCCATATCCACTCCACAGCAGGCAAGTCATCCTACTGGAGATATGTCTCATTTAGGATATTAAAATGTATGGACCGAGGCTTAGATGTTAGGTTTCAGTTCCTTTTTTCCCATGTGCAAAACCAGAAACAGATGTGGAATATCTGTTTATGATTTCTACTGCAGTGTATAGATCAGGAGGTGCTCCACTGAGTAAAGCCAGATTACATATAAATTATTTGCCTTGCAAATATTGCAGCGGATGTGGAATTAGAGCCCTGGAAGTTGTTTCAGACCAGAAGATCTCCCTCTCTCTCTAATGTCTCAATAGCAAACCTCTCATATCTCTATTTCCAAAACGGAAGATATTATTCCCAGTCAGACCTAACTCTGCCCAGAAGCAAACAAATGTTTTTAAAGCTTAAAAACCATGGCTTTTTTCTTCAACATCTCCCACGACTGTGTTATCTAGCCCATTGCTAGACAAAATGGTATCTGAAAAGAGAAGAATTGTACTGGAAAGTCAAGTTCTTGCATTTGACAGAGCATTTGCTACTGCTCTTGAGATTCTTTCACTTCAGGTCTATGGTCTTGAAGGTGCCATATTGTGACTTGCTCTGCAATATAAACTTGCAAACCTCTAAATAAAGTAATATTTTAGCCCTAATAAATACACAGGAAAACCTCTCAACACCAATATATATATTGTTCATATACAGGATATGGGTGCCATTTTTAAAAGTCTAGGTATGCTCTTAAATAAATGTATCGATGCAGAATCATATCTCTGCCTGGATCCTCCTGTGCACATTCAGGACTTCCCA
>VWYO01012214.1:313738-336664 GCA_013400275.1 Rhadina sibilatrix | reverse complement strand
GGGCGCCCTCTGCTGTCCCGCCGCGGCAGCGCCCCCGCCCGTGCCCGCGGGGGCGGGTCCGGAGCTGCGACTCCGCGGAGGGCCCGGGGCAACGGAGCTCGGGGCACGGGCGGGGGAGCGCGGCACGGGCCAGCCAGTAGCCGGGCCGTCGGAGTCGGCATAGACTACCAGGACCTACCAGATAAAATACATCTTTTTGTCTTCAAATTAAAGGGTGCAGCTGTTAAAAATGAGGGGTGAGAATGCCACTGCAGTGTTACAAAGTGCATGGGCACACCTATGCGCACGGACAGCGGTACCGCCAGGGAGGCCCCTCAGCCCCGCGCTTCAGGGGCGCGGGCAGCGAGCGCGGCCCCCCCGGGCAGCGGCACGGTTCTCTCTCTCTGCTCTCTTACCTTGCAGGTGAGTGCATCAGCCTCAAAACATGACATTCAAGCAGTAAAAAATATTCAAGCAATCAGGTCTTCTAGGTCTTCTGCTTCTTCCGTACCAGAAAGCAGCCTGAGGGAATACAAGATACCACTTTTCTCCGTAACCGGGCCAAACCAAACCTGGGCTGGCAGTGCAGCTCCTGCACGTCCTTGACTGCCAGAGAGACTCTGGCTTTCTCTCTGCCCTTGGTCCGGCAAGTCATCCGGGGCAACTGCCAGCACTCGAGTTCGGGCAGCCCGTTGTTGGGATTTTTTCGTGTTTTCTTAATCTTGATAAAGGGACCAGAGAAGCAGAATGCTTATGGTAAATAAATTTTTGTTAATAACTGTGCACTTCAGTGAGGCGGAGCTAGTAGGTGGACAGTATCCCGTGTTAAGCGATTATAGAATGAAAATAAACAGCCTACAACCTTCAATCTAGTTTTAAGAACAATAATATTTATGAGATTATGACATTTGTGAACCTAAAGAATATTTATGACATTAACCAAGATCAACTAGCAGGTCAGTTTAGGAAGGCTATATCTGGATAGTGAAAATCCTGGAACTTTTGAAAAAGAGAACAAAATTATTTCATTGCATCAATTGTCTTAAATAAACACTACACTAAAATTAGGCTTCATTTTAAACACCATCATTTTAATGGTTTTCAACAGAAGGAAATGGAAAACATTGGTTAAATTAACCTGACAGATGAGGTAGCAGAGCTGCAATTTTAAAAGTAATATCCTTCTACAAGATCCAAGAAAAATGAAACAGTCCTGTGTTTTTCTGTAGGCTCCTTATTTTATTTTCTGTTGCTTAGACTGGCAAGCCCAAATATTTTAGCATGAATTTTATTACTGAGGAAAACAACATGATTATTTAATGAAGATTACGTAGGAGATGCATCTCATACCTCTAATAGCATAATATTAACTTAAGAAAAAAGTTTATCCAGCTGTTCTTATTAAAGACTCAGTAGATCAACAAGAAAGTTGTAGCTATGGAGTTTTTTCACAGTGTTTTTCTGAAATGAGCATTCACAGAAATTAGAATTTCTGCAAAGTATTTTTCCTTTACTAAATCTAAAATTTCTGATGAAGGTTCCAGTGAAAAAATATAGGCACTAGTCAGAAATATTTTCTACTTCTATAGAAGTAGAACTATATCTGCATCACTATTTTACCATTTCCCCTATTGATGATTATTTTGATGTGAAAATTTATTGGACCCCATTAACAGAACCCTGATGATAAAAAGGAAAGGAAATTATTATTATTTCTGATTCCTTCAGGTTTTTGAAAATATTTTCCTTCTGAATTTATTGTGTGAATTCACACACTTGTTCTTTACACTCCATGTATCTCTACTTACATTTCAGTCTACCAGAAGGACTGAAACGCAAATTTAGTCTAAACCTCTGAATGACCCTTTTTAAAATACCAATCTGCTGAACAGTGTCACAGACTTGCCTGGAGGTTGCCATCAAGGACAGCAAATCTCTAGGGAAGCCTGATATGCAGGACACTTGCCAGAGGAAATGCTATTTTAGATTCTTCTGATTTGTGTACATGTAATGATCGTTAGAGCAGTTACAGGGATAGTTATTAAAAAAAGAAGGAGTGAGCACTAAGAGGACACTACTTGTTCCCTGACAACATTACCTGGAGTTACCTAAACACTAGAGTGTGGTTCCATCAATAACTTGATTGTTACAGACAGGGAGAAAAAAGGATTGTTTTTCTTTCCTATGTAGTCAAAGCATAGAAAGGAATCTGATTATTTCTTCATAGTGGATGCAGTCCCTTATCCCTACTAAAACCACCATGCAAATGTTTGCTACAACAGAAAATATTATGGGGTTTTATAATAGCTGCCCAATTCTCACTTAACAGAAATAATTTTTTTATAATTCCATGTAAGCAGCCTTTCAGTCATATGTCATATTCTCGTTACGAGTACAGAATTTGGTCTGTGAGAGGAGTCCAATTTAACTGGCAGAATTGTCCCAAGAATAATCAACAAGGATTTAGGTTGAAAAATAAACGGGGTAGATGTCATCTACTGGGAAACACAACTGAGAAAAAGTAAGAACAGGAAATACCTGAACTGCAGGTCCCACGTGACAAAAGAGCAACATTAAAGAATGTTTTTCTTGGCCTCCACTAAACAGATGCTTTCTCCAAAAGATGTTCCTTAATTAAAAGTAAAATACCAGTATTCCTTTGATTTAAAAAAAAATAAATCATAACTGATCTACTATAGACTATTTTTTTTTCAGGTTTGAATCATCTACTTCAAGCATGTAGACAATATAATCCTTTTAATCAGTATTGTAAAGCAGACTAGCATTGAGAATATGGCATCAAAGAGCAACTTCTGTAACCTTAGAGGCTTTTTGGTCCATGTTTCTGATTTAGGCTGAAGTTGTTTAGTGAAGATTGAAATTTTGTGGGTTCTGCTCAAAGAGAACATAACATTATGCATCCCACACACAGGGATTCATGCAAAAATAGATACAGTTACTTCAAACTCCAAGAAACATAAATACTTCAATTCCAAACATTAGAGAACAAAATTAAGTACTTGTGCTCACACTTTCAACAGGAAAAGAAGCAATAATCACAGTTTACAGGAGGGTCTCTTTGCACCTGCAGTTTAGTTGCTGCAATCCATCACCTCCATTACCTTTAAAAGTACACTATTTAAAAAATGTTGAGCCACACTTACGAAGAACTCTGAGTGCTTCCTGTGCTGTCTCCTTGCCTCAGTCTCAACCAGGGCTGGAATCTAATAACTCGGAACTAGTGATTTCCTGGCAGAATATTATATTTCAGCTTACAATCATTCTTTCTGGGAACTGAGGTAGTGCTGTGGAGAGCACTGAATCCCTAACTGTGCAGGCCGGATTAGATTCACTCTAATCAAATGTTTAAAAACAATATTTACCTTACTTTAGTGGAATTTTAGCCATTTCCTTTATTACTTTGATAATACTTCAGAGATAGTTCTAAACCCGGATGGGAAGGAAGAAAAAAAAGTCCCAGGGAAAATTAGACAAGGCTATATAAATGTGACTTTTTCCAGCATTCTGTGTTTATATTTATATATATTTATAATATACAATCTATTATGAAGAAATAATTTACTGCAAATATTTATATAAAGCATGTTGGCACCAGGGATTGCGTACTATTTGACATATTCTGTTCTCATTATTGAAAAAGTATTAGTGCTTTTTAATGGACTGTTGATAAGAAGGCAACCACAACATTAATTTTCCAGGGTTTAGCACTCCAAATCTCCTTCCCAAGAGACAACATGAGATGCATTCGTATTTTTGTATTCTTATAATAGACCGATACATATCTAGCAAGCACCAACTTATTTTCACCAGTCCTGAAACTGACTGGATGCAGCTTGGAGATTTATGAATACCACTATAAGGATCAAAGTTTGTTGTCACCATGTCTGGTTAACACAGGCAATTATTAAAAGGAAGGAGAAAACTATTTGTGACAGAACTTGGACCCTTTAAAAACTCAGAGTTCTATGTTTAGAACAGAACAAGGAATTACAACACACAATATTTTGAGGCTTTATTTCCAGTCATTTTATTCCATTCAGGATTTCAAATAGAAATCCTAAGCTGCCACAGGTTTTGTTTTTGCATGAACGGTCCTTCCACAAACAGGGCAGAAATTACTTTCAGACAAGAATCATTATTTAAATAACACATGATTCCACCAGTTACAAATACACTGGCAGAGCAAGAAACTTAAGAAATTTAAAGGGGGGGGGGGGTGGGACAACTTGGCATATTTCATCAGTTCAAGGAATTATGAAATAAAGTTCTAGAGGATCTGCAAACCCAAAACACCACAAAGGTCGCTTATCCATAGCTCTTTATTCTGCTATGCTTAATGACAAGTTTTGCAAGCAAACCATTTGGTAAGAGTTTCATCCTGAAGAAATGAAAATAACAATAGTAAAACTCAGAAGTTACATAAAATCATATATGTTTAAAGAGATATAAAATTTCTGTGATGAGGTTTTTCCTCAAAGAAAAGAAACCTTCAAATTGCTACTGAATAGAAAAGAGAGGCTGCTCAAAGTATTTGGGGTGATTCAAGTTCTCACCTTTCTCAGGGGTAAAAAAGAGTTCACAGTCATTCCTCAAAATCCAGAGAATCATATAATCAGTTTTAGGTCTCTGTCCGACTTGGGATTCATATTTTCTTGGCTCCTTGTTTTCAGGACATTCACTTCTCTTCTGCAAGAGAGAAAATTAGATCCACCTTCATCCCTGTAATGCTTACTGGCCTGAATCCCCACATTGTCCCTTTGATCTCACACTTAAGGCCTCTTTGAGGCAGTTCCCACCCTGTCCATGTGTTTCTGTGGGCAGTATTCTTTCATAGCACCTGTTTTTGGCAATCGCCTTGAGTAAAGCTGAGGACATAATTAGGTACTCCACGGACCCTGATATGTAGAAGATCTACATACCCCTTTACCAGGATGGAAGAGTAATTCTGAAATTAAAATAGTCGCAGTCTCTGGGGTTTTAGAAAATGTGGACTTTGCCTAAATTTTCTATTTGGCCACAACTTTCACAAGACATTAAGCAACAGTGGTTCCGTTAAAAGCATATTTATGTCTTCTATATAAAGAAGTGAAGACCTTCAGAAGACCTCTGAAGTGAAAGTAAGAAGACTAAAACCATCAAAATTCTTTCCAGTTAGGAAATTTTATTCTTATACAGACTTCAGCATTACCAATACTAGAGAGCTCTAGAAGATACAGGAATTAAGGAATACCAACAAGGAACTAAAGCCATACTTCTCAGCTCTTGAAGATTTGTAATAAATCTTAAAAGTATTAAAGCTCAGGGAAAATTATATTTAATTTCCTTTTGTTTTCTGTCTTTTTTTTTTTTTTTTTTTTAAGATACCATGGAAAGTTATGGGAGACTCATCCTGACTTTTGGAGACCCAGTCTATCTTAAACTTACGTGATAGTCTTTTTAACAGACTGTTGTTTTTGTTTTTCTTGTGCTTCAGCATTTCCTGATACCATCAGAGACTGCAAATGGAGTGTTGAAATAAAGCAAGAGTTTTCTCCTGATGGGATGTCCAAACAGACATGACTAAAGATGTGAGCAGCTACCCATATCCTAGGTATGAGGTTCCATTTCTATATTACCCCGCATAGGGGAAGTTCATCCAATATGTTTAATTAATTTTAGTACTTAAATTTCATGCTAATTTTTTTCCCCACATCAATAAATTGTGACCTGAAGACATTTTTAAGAGAAAAGAATCATTAGAATACTCAGTAATATTCTAGGGAAAAAACAAAACAAAACAAAACAAACAAAAAAAAAGAGAAACCAATTCTATATTGTTTCTCCAACATTACTTTTTCTTTAACCTTTTGGACATTAGGCACTGTCTTTATTTTAAATTAACTTAATTTAACTATCAGCTAAGAGTAATTGTAGCCATATTGTATCTTCTGTGGTAATTGACCATAAGAGAGTGGAACAACAGGGTGAAGGAATGGGTTACCTAGCCTTCTTTGACCAAAGGATCAGCCCAAATATTAAAACTAGCCCTTCTTTATATTGAAGGTGGTAGAGCACTGGAACAGGCTGCCAATGGAGAGAATGATTATGCAGTACCTGAAATGTAGGTGTACATTTCTTTCTGTCTCACAGGTTTTTCTCCCTTAGTTCCAGTACAAGTATGTCTTTCAAACCATCTGCAAGGCTGAGAAACAGCTGACAAAGTGAGTTTTCCTTCCTGCATAAAATATTTAAGAAAAAATGGTTAAATTTCCATTTATTTTCTTCATGTAAAGCAAAGATAGATAACTATCCTTCAGAAAAAATCCAGCTGTGTTAGTTTGAAGGTCATCTTTTGAAAACTATGTGTAGTATGTATCTTGTATGCTTCTATACACAATTATTACTTGCCTTGGTTTTGTTAGCATGTCCTAACTATCAACCGCAACTCCTGTTTTGCTTGGCAAGCCTCCCAACAGTCAACAGATGTTTTCTCCCTCCTATTTCTTCCCTGAGCAAATGACTTCCAAATGATATCATCTCTCCTTGAACATAGGATGACTCCTTTTGTCCCGGGGTTCTCTTCTGAGCCCTTGGTGTTTAGAAACTTGGTAAACAAAAAGGACCCCTTATCTGAGACAGTGCAAACTTTGTGTCTACAAAATTATACCATAGACTACCAAGGCCAACAGACAGTATAGCCCACCAGGCTTACCTCTAAAGTGCTGGAAGACAAGTGTCTTATGAAAATCTGCAATTCATAATGGGTTTGTGTGGCATGTTTCTCTGCCCAATAAAATAGATTCCATTTACCTTCTGGAAAGCTTTTTATGATAAGTGATTTGATGCTTGCCACACGCTGCCTTACAATTGCCAATAAGAACCACTAAGATTCAGAGAATACACATAGATCATCTGATGCTAGTTCCTTAATTTCTTTAGTGGAGGCAACATATGATATGGAAAGAAAATCAAGAGTTCTTAAGCCTGGGCTGAACTGAAATATCACAGTTAAATCATCTAGCTTTTTTCATGCTAAAGGTCCAAAAATAAAACAGTTTTTTTTCAGTTAACCTTCTAGACCAGGAAAAAAAAAAAAAATCGAGAGAGAGTATTTTTCAATTAGCAGTTATTACTGGTAAGAGTCCTGGACATCTTTTAAGATTCAACTGAGCTCTCTTTATTCACCTGGAAATCTCAGTTAGTTAAAAGTACATTTTGCAATCTCTGTGTTTGAAATATGTATTTGATAAAGTACAGTAGATACACTTTCAGGAAAGGACATAATTATTAGCATTTGAAAAGCACATATTTCAATATTCATTTGAACAATAAAGTTCTTAGTAGTTCTCGTGGTGCTAATAATGCCAAGGTTGTGGGTTTGATCCCCATATGGGCCATTCACTTAACAGCTGGATTCAGTGATCCCTCTGGGGCCCTTCCAACTCAGGGTATGCTGTGATTTTTGTGATTTCTGTGACTTCTCTATCTCCAAGCAATTTGTAGCTCCGAAAATGTGATCTGCAAAATGAGCACACAGGAGGAAGGAATTAGTGAAGAAAGAAGGATTATGTGTATCTTATATCTTACTCTCCTAGTTTCCCAGCACAGAAAGTTATGGCTGTTCAAACCAGAATACTCCATTCTCCTACATAAAGTTACTCTACCAGGCTGTCTGGTGTTAGCAAAACTTCTTATAACCCTTCTCAGAACTGCCCTCTCCCTGTTCAACATGCATCCCCTGGCCTGGATGTCCAAGTGTTCAACATGAATCTTAGATAAGATGAGGAGAAACACCTCTTCAAGGATTTTCCATTGCCTGAGATTGACTGCAGTGGTGCAATGCTACCATTCCAGCTGGTAGGGTCTTTCTGTCTCTGAAGAGTTGCTGTTCACTGAATACAAAAACAATGTGTAGCAGGTACACTCTGTGACATTATAATTGACTTTATTTTTAAAACCCTTTACTAACTTTGGCAAATTCTAGCCACAGTCTTGTGAATGACTGACATACTATGAAACCAGAAAAAGGTGCAGAAAAATACAAAAATTACTTATCCAGACCACAAGACAGACAGCATTTGAGATTTGAAGTAAGAAGCAGAAATTCCTGGATGTGAATTGCAAAATCAACTACAGATTCTCTTCAAATAATACATACAGACTCCAAAGGCAAAAGATCAATAGAGACTTACTGCAGGCTCAGGGACAGCAGAAGGTTTTCTAAGACCACAAACTCTGGGTTGTTATCAGTAACCTTGGCCTGGTTGCTTCCTTTACCCACACCTAAGGTGTGGAAAACAAGTCTGGCAGCTTCCAAACCAGTGTTGGTTTGGCAAAAGCTCATTCTGTGGTGTGGAGTGGTCCTCACAAACAGCAGCTGTCTGACCATCCTTCCCATGGCAGTGGGAGCAGCAATCCCTACTCTCCAAGGCCTTTCCTTAGGACAGACTTCCTGGACATCTGTCCCCATGTTTCCTGTGGCAGAGCCCTCCCCTAATACAGGAAAATTCATGTTCTTCTACGTTGTTGAGAAGCACTGGGCTAGTTCTGCTTGGGAATCACAATTTTTGATGATTCCATAAGTAATCACCATAAGTGATTACTTTCAAAATCATTACTATTATAAAGGGCCCATATTTTTAATCCAAAAGGCATCAATGTAAGGAAAACCACAAGGTGCCAAGGCTTTGTAGCTAAAAAGCTGATTCACTGCTCCACCTTTCACTATGGTTGAAATCTTAGACTCCAGCTTTACTGCTCTTGAGGGACCTCTGACAGGTCTTTGAGATCTGTGTCAAAATTAAACAAATAAAATTTGTGAGTATGGACCACCTACACAGAGTTAAACCATTTGAAATTAAGTACTTCTCTGATTATGCAGTGTTAAAATCCTTACTTTTAATACAGTTTAGCTGCTTCTGGATTACAAATTCTCAATTTTATTTAGCATATAAAGCTAAAGCCCGGAATCGGTCAAGCCATTTTTCACTATAAGCAATGGTTCTTCCATTTGATACACACTAGAAATCATCTCGGCAAGATTTTCTCTCATCATTAGGTTTTGTTCTCATAACAGAGCTGTTGGATTTGAAACAAAAATGTAGCTCTCTAACCACAAAAATCCAAAAAGGAGCACAAAGTAAAAGAATCCTTAAAAGGCTCCTGTTTTTGGTTTTGATTTTAAATATAGTATTAGTAAAGCACTTTTAAAATTAGGTATGTCAGACATCTACAAACAGAGCACCTAATATAAATGGAATGCAGCTTAAAATCACAAATTTTCATATGCAGGCTTCATATGCAGCTACATTAAAAGTATAATTTTGAACGTCAAATATACAAGGATGAGGAGAAAAGTTATATATCCTTATTCCTTCCCATCTCTTCTTTGTAGAATGTGCTGGCATAACCCTTCAAAGCTTTGGTGTATTCTAAATAATTAATTACCTTCATATCCATTAAATAAACTGCAAATTTTACTAAAGTTGTGAGCTAATGTCTAATAAAATAATGGATCTCAGTAAAATGAAATTACCATCCTTCTAAATATACATTATGTATTTTATTTTGACTGATACAGAATTAAAGTATAAAACCCCCATCATATTCATTTTTACATATGAGTTTAGGGCTTCTGTGCTGCTTCCTCAACTGTTTGTTATGAACATGAAGTTTTACCACCACCTTAGTCACTAAATCTCATTGAATTGCCATTCTGCTTGATAATCTATTGGCATATGTTTCATTATGTTATATTCTAGAAGAAAATGAATTACTGAGAAAGACACAATGCTTTCTACAAATCCACACTTTTTGGCAAATCAAATAAAAATCCCAGGAATTTTGATAGCCTCTTTTCATTCCATGACATTCAAAGATTGCTTTCTAACCATCTGGGGACATTTCTATAAAGTGCATAGTCACGCAAATCCATATTTCTGAGCTCACTGACTTTAACAGAGCTACACAAAATTTTTTAAAAAATGGCTTCTTTTTGCTAATAAAATGCTAGCAGATAAAAGAAGGAGTCATATGAAGTCAAAAAATTACTGATTCAGTCTGTACCCCACAGTCTGATTTTGTCCTCTGCAGTGTTTTCATGGTCTACTTGGCCAACAAGTATGAAATAGTGAAAGACTTGTGGGACAGTCATGACTACATTTCAACACCCCCATTCCATAGAAAATGCGTCTCATTCATAGAAGAAAACCATGAAGACAGCTAGGCTCAGAATTTGCCATGTATAACAATCAAAACATGGTCCTGAAAAGAAGTGTTGATAATTCTGACAAAAAATACTTAAATATATCATTGGTGTTGTGCCAGATACATGCTCCATTTAGTTTTATCTCAGACAGAGATTTTCTTAGAAGATTTCATTGCCCATGTAACTGCTTTATTTCTTCCAATTTCTGCTTCTCATAGGCTAGCTAAAATGCAGAGCAGTGGCACTCTGCTGTGCATCTCAGCATATCACTTCCCCATCTGTCCAAAGCAGGTGCCTGTCCAGACTAAATGAAGCTTTTCTCTGTTCCACATCTAAACTTAATTCTGAAGGAAATCCAAGGCTGTGAATAATGGGATGTGCAACTGCATCTGACTGCAAAACAGAATCAAAATGCTGCTTGGCATGTGTCCATCACCAGCTTAATGTGTGGCAGGAAGTTCTGGACCTCTTTCATAGTGCCTCTGTAGCTGCTGTCTCTCACAGACGCCTCTTGCAGGGGTAAGACAGATCCTCTCCGATCCTGTTCTGGAGACTATTTGGCACAATCCCCTAAAATCTTCTCAGCGATACAAATTCAATTACCACTCATGGTGCCATTAATTGCCCTATTTCTTATCAAAAACAAGCATTGAGCTTTCTCTCTAATAGGTAGTCCTGATATAAATCAAGTTCACCATGATTGAACCAGTTCTGAATAATCTTTCACCATGTTCTCACTGCAGATAAATGCTATTTCATGTATGATTAAGGTGCCCAAACTAGACTTCACCTTTCCTGACATGACTAGAATTTTTGCAGTTTAATATCTGCTAGCAGAAATTAATATGTCTTTCCTTTTTTCTGGATCTAGAATAATTCTGCTTCCAAATTATTTATAGGTTAAGTAATCTATTTATTCATTCTCTGAAAAAAATTTTTGCTTATTCACAAATGTGCCAGCACCTTCCTTGTGTGCTCCATACTCCTCAAATTGTGATATATATAGTAAAAAATACTTCTGTAGTTAAGAACATAGTACAACCAAACAACAGCACTCCTGAACTGTCCTAGATTTTTTAAATCAGAAATCTATTATGATTTTTTTTCAATGAGATTTGGAACTCCCTTTCCTGGGCAGATTGTTCTTGACTCTTGCATTGTTTACCTACAGGCTTTGAAATCTCACAAAATGCATCGGTTTATATCTGATGCCATGTCTGACATTTTTCATAAGTTCTCATTTCATGTCACCATCATCACTTCTGCTGTAGGAAAAACTGGAGGAACAAAGCAAGGTTAGAAGACACTTTAGCAAACAGTCCAATGTACACTTTAACTAGACACACTGCCCTAGAAAAGGGAACAAAATTGGAGAGTTACACCAATACAGCTCAGCAACGCCAAAACCACCAAAAGACATCAATGACAGAGGCAGACATGCACAGCTTTCTCTGTCTATTCCCATCCTCAGTCCTCTTCCATGAGCACTTCCAGGACAGAACTTCAATGTCCACAAAAACTGCAGATTTGGAAATGCCCAATGACCATCTCTACAACAGAATCATCTAGGTGAAGTTCAGGGCCAAAAAACTCAGCACATGAGTCTTAGTCCAAAATTAAATCTTTGACCCTTTCCACACAAGTACACACATATACAGCTGTCAAGATTATTATCTACTCTCTTTACCTTACTACATTTCACAGCATTCCTGGTTTCTTGGAAAGCATCTTACTGAATATCTACACCGTAAACAAACCCAAAGAAAATGTAAGGCTTAGTTTTATTTTTAGGGACAGCCAATAGAAGACATACGAATATGCTTTCTTCAGTATTGATGCGGGTGCCTAAACTCAGGGAACAAAAAGTGTAAGAAATTTTCCAGCTGGACCAAAACTCCCTGTTACTTGTTTAGAATCACACAACACAAACACTTCAGGTCTAATAGCTGCCAGAATGGGCGTGTTTGTGTGCAGTGCACGCATGTGTGTGTGAAGCTCCCTCTTTTTCTTGCTCTGTCTTTTCCTATTTTTGTAGAGTCTGCTCTCTGGCTTTACTTTTTTTACAGCAGTTTTTGCCAATCCAAAATATGTAGACACTAAGTTAAATCACTCATTTTGTTTATGTGGCAACAAGTTCAGACTTCTTGCCGAAAAATGTTCTTGGCTTTGGACAAAGCAGGCTTTGAGATGCTTCCATCTGTTTTGAATACACCACAAATCGTAGTATGGAAACCATTGCTCTCAACTGGTAGCCAATTTGCTGAATAAACCTATATTAAAAAAAATAAGTATGATTCAACTGCAGACTATTTTCATATTTTTATATCATTTAATTTCAAAGGAATCCAACCCTTATATGGAAGAACTTTAAATACTAATGAATTTTCTTGCTGGGAAGAGGGTCAAGTAAGTAACAAAATTTTAAATTCATGATTTGATATTATCAGTGAAGGGAAAAATTTAGGCTCTATATTACAGTTGTAATATAGTATTTTTCATAATGGGGCCTGAACATTGTTGCAAAGGTAAAATTTCAATCTCTCAGCAGTTTCACCCCTTTGTATGTTCTATTACTGCTTGAAGAATTTGAGAGAATTTGTGAGTCAACAGTATATGCAGTCTTGGAAAAAGGAGGATATTCTCTGCCTTTTGTCTGTCGTGGCAATCTTGGCACATCTTTTTACTCTTTGTCTTTTCTCACACCCATTTTGACTTCCACTGCTAGTTTTGGAAAGGGACACGGGTTTCTTTAAAAAAATGTGATTTGTGTATACTTGTGTATGATTTTATATGAAAACTAACTACAGAATTCACTCAAAAGATCAGAGGAGACACAAGAGTAAAACCTTGAGCAATCTTTTCAAATATATCTTTCAACCCACAGCACTGATGCCCACATTCTGCTTCTAAAATCAAGCATAGAGTGGGAATGTGTTCTAATTTATCTACATTATGCCAAACTGAGTCTTTCTGATAGGTATTTCTGTCTTGTGTTTGCTTCCAGGCATGGTCTGTTTTCAGAGACACAGCAAACCAAAAACATACAAAGCCCAGAAGTCAAGAGCCAGAAGCAAGGGATTCCATGACTGTTGTGGTAAATAGCCTGTGATCAAATGTCATGGCTCATGGCTGTGTTTCAAATTTATTGCAGAGGAACCTGACTTAGGAGAGCTAATGATGGAGAAGGCACTTCATACTGCAGCTCCTAGTAGCAAGTCCTAATTTTACCCCAAGGCAGACACGATATAAATGATTCAGCTGAGCTTCAGAATGTCCTGAAGTTTGAACCTTTCAATAGAGCCACAGTCAAACTGCATTGTTGAAAAAACCAAGCTGCAAGCAAAGGCTGACATGTAACAGACCTGTTAATAAGTAAAAACATTGGTTTCCATATGCAATATTTAAAATATACCAAGAGAAAATCACTGGAACAAGGATCATTACTATAGGCTTGCAGTCACTATCAGTCAGCTCTGTCGGACGTGTTATCTTCCATTCTTTTACCCAAAATTTAGCCAAAATTTGAATATGAGGAATACATGCATTCAGTAAAGAGGAAACAAAATCCTGTTCCTTCATTTGAAACATTTTTTACATATTTTAACTCAAAGATTCGCTCTTATTCTATCTACATGTTTTTTATGATTGCAGATGTTGTGGAGTATAACCTCAGATGATGTAGAAGTAATATCTAAAAGTATGCAAAATTAAATCAAATCTTTGATGTGCTAATGCGAACAATTGACCTGTGATGCCAGCTTTCTCCTCTTCTCTATGTTTCTACTTCATCATGTCCTCTAGTGTTGCCTGAACAAAAACTCCGAGAAGCAAGAGGCAGCTTTGCTCTGCACCTTGGCTGGAGCTGCTCCTGCCCTCAGCAGAGTGCACAACAGGAGGATACTGCTGCATGTGTGGAACAAGTGGCAATTCAGTGCTGTGAGGAGCACGAGGTAGGTACTCATTGCATGATCTAGAAATATAAAGGAGAAAATATCTCATTTCCTCTACCATGTGTTTGCCAAGATACCCTTAAAAGAACAGACCCAAGGAATGTTATTTTTCGAATTCAATCCTATTCACAAACCCTCATCGTATCTTTCACCCTTTGGGCAGAATATTTGTTAGTATTCAACACTTGTTGATCCTTTCTGCTATCAATATTATTACAAATTTAACTGATGAGATCTTTCATTGTTAAATTGCCAATGCTATTACAGTTTGCTCCCTGGGTGGGGACTTGTCTCTCTTTCACTTTCCAATAAATTACACTTTTTAAATAATATTTTTTGTAATTTCTTCCAAGGACAATAGCTCATACCTTAATAGTACCCTAACCATGAAGAAAGGAACTAATAATTAAACCATTAAACCCTCTGACTACTTTAATTTTGAATAGTATGGGTTAGAGAGACCATATGGTATTCCTATACAATGAACTGATTCACTTATTTTGGACCACGAACATCACATATATAAACTTCATACAGTTTTAAGCATAGCTTAAACCCTTTTGCCTCTGTTATGATTGGTACAAAATGACCTTACATCGGTAACTTCTCAACACAGTAAATCTCTCATGCCATAAAAAGAGACTCTCACATGACTTCTCAATATACTGCAATTTACACTTCATCATCTCTGACTATTCCTCAACAGACATCACTACTTAAATCTCCAATTAGAAATATCAAAGAAGGTATCTTTAGGCTATATTCCTAAATTTTTAGTAACTTGATGAAATCCTTGGAATCTCTACTGAGTCATTGCTCCAGTTTGGCAGAGTCAGCTGGATCTAGTAGTCTGATCTGGGTGCAGATTGAGGCTCTGGTGTTTACAAGTATGTCCTTATAAGGCATCTTGGTTTACTTCCAATTATTGCTTTTTCTATAAAGCTTTCATAATTTGGTGAATTATTTATGCCATCAAACCAAGAACTCTCATTGCTGATAGCATCACAATGTTACTAGGTAAGAAGTAGCATCTGAGATCTCGACTTCTATGTGCCTCCACAGAGTAAGAAGTGAAGAATCCTGTTCTTCCCCAAAAGCAGATAGCTGGAATACTAATGACAGTATAGGCTGAGCACAATGTACAAGGAAAGCCGAGCCCCTGGGCTTTCGGCAAGTTGTCAGCTTGTGCTCACTCATACAGTGCTCCCACACAAACCTGTTTTACAACTCATATCCTTCACCCAAACCTGCTGAACATCAGAAGGCAACAGTTTTTTCATAATGAAGTTCTGAACTGTAATATAAGTGAGGGAGGGGAAAACTTGAAAGAAAAAGCCCAGGCTACAAAAGGGCCTGTCCTCCTGCTGGCTGGAGCAGAGCTTGCTCTCCCCAGGTAACACTTGGGACAAGCATGGCTGTGACTTTTTCCCTCCTTTTTCAGCCAAACACACTTCCACCACAATCTCCTAGCAAGCCCTCTAATCACTTACAAAAGATCAAAAATTTAACAAACATGTTTATTTTTCTCATGTGAGCTTCTGCAGCTCAGGTAATGCAGTGTTTGTCTCAGTACCTCAGGCATAGACCAGGGCAAAGAGGGCCTTTTGTGTGTAAGTACACTATGTGCACAGAGTTCTCTCTGATCAGGGTCTGGAACCACTGAGACACAAATGACTTATATCAGCATATTGGAAAGTGATAGCAACACCCAGCCATGGCTATCTGCTAACCCAACGTGCCAAATGGGTACCTAC
The DNA here is from genome assembly GCA_013400275.1 of Rhadina sibilatrix. Classification (NCBI taxonomy): domain Eukaryota; kingdom Metazoa; phylum Chordata; class Aves; order Passeriformes; family Phylloscopidae; genus Rhadina; species Rhadina sibilatrix. The sequence goes on along the minus strand of VWYO01012214.1, from coordinate 320,774 downwards.
AGTGACTTTCTGAGCTTTTGCCAGTAGTATCTGCTAATCTAGACATGAGTAAGCTGTGCACCATATTTACTTAACATAAATCCTACCTTTTGTTCTGATCTGTCCACATCTTCAGGTTGAAATACTAGCCAGGCAGTGGTATGTAGAAGTGTATATATGTCTATGATTCAGTTTCCATGCAGACAAAATATTAATATAAATTTCAGTGAGAAGAGAAAGGTTTAATTTTGAGTGATAATTTTATAATCAAACAAAATATTCAAAATGCTAAACTATCTAACTGTTTTTAATAGGCAGTTCAGCAGAACTGACTGAGAAAGGATGATAACATCAAATTTAAATCACGTAAACTGCCAATAGGGTTTTTCTAAGTAGTTCTAAGCAAAGCATTCTGGCTGCCCTTTTTCTTTACTAATGTGCTGTTCCTGTGAATGCAGTTTGCTTTGCGTGCTTAGTTCTCTTTTCCTACAGCAACACCTACTGTTAAAAATAAACTGGAATTTTCAATTACAAGTCCACGAGGTTATTTTTAAGTAACCACCAGCAGTTCAAACTTTCAAAGTGATCCTAATCCTGTTATACAATGTGTTTTGTTTCCCCAACAACCTTTTTAGGAAGCGATCTCCTATCTAAACTACTCTTTGAGTGCAAAATACATGAATTAGAGATTTTTAAGACAATTCTGAACCTGATTGAAATATCTGAATTGACATTCCACCCTGCGGTAGGTCAGTAACAAAACTCAGATATGGACTAAGAGTTTTTAAATCCACCACCCAGCCTGACTTAAAATCAAAATACTAAAATAAAAATCAGATATTCAAACAAGCTAATTTTAACAAAAAAGAAAGCCATCTTATAAAATTTGATCTGGTTTTAATTTAGGATTTCTGTTTCAGGGGAATTTGATCCCAAGTTTTGGATGCAATTCTATCCCTAATTTCAGTTAAGCTGTGAGGAAAAGTTTAGTTTTATAATTTAGTGCTCCTGTTTTGAAGAAATATATGGAACATAAAATGTAGGCCTACAGAAAGTCCAAGTACAGTGTCCATTATTGTAAAAATGGAAGGGAATATTTAAAATAGAATAACAAAAAACTTGCACTTGGTGGCTTATTAGGAGATTGTTTTGACAGAAGGTTGGTTCACAGCTTCTGTTCCCAGATTTATAGAAACTGACAGCAGAGCTACCACTATTTCTTGTTTTGAGAAAATGTATTCTATGTTTCTCTGTGACTAAGGTCACTGTGTGTCATCATGTTCCCTAGAGCATGCTGCGAGCAAAGTTCAGCTCCAAGAAGCCCATTAGCAGACTGTTTTTCTCAAGTCATGTTCTGTGTCTGCCTTTTATACCTAGAAGAATTTACAACAACTTTATATACAGAAACACTCTGTGACTATGTAATAATCTCTGAGTTTGAATTACTCATATATTCAAATGATAAGCTGTTTAAATGAAATACATAATTTGATTTGAGCCAGCTGCAAAAAACAGAATCTTTTTTTTCTCAGAAGCTCCTACAATGGATTCTTGCTAACCTTTGAAGATGAAAAAAAATCTTTTGAAATCTCACAAATACTTCAGAAAAGCATTTTTTATTGCCCTCCTCAGTCTTCCCTGATCCTTTATGTATGAAACTATATTTCTTTATGCATTGGTCTGACATATCATGAAGATGTGAATTTCCAGAGACACAGTGAGAAAGACTGAATAACAGGAATAGATGGTAGCCCAGTCACACCACTAACTTTCTGGGCCAGTCAACAGCTCTCAACAATTTCTGTTAACTTTACCTTGTCTGAACTGCTATAGATGCATTGATCTTCATATCCAAGCAATCTGTATTTACCTATTCAGTCGTCAGAGAGAAGGATAATTACATACATTGGAAAAGGTTGCCCTGAGAAGCTGTGGATGCCCTGTCCCTGGAAGTCTTCAAGGCCAGGTTGGATGGGTCTCTGATCAACACGGCCTAGTGGAAGATGTCCCTGGCCATGGAAAGTGGGATGGAACTAGATTATCTTTAAAGGTCTCTTCCAATCCAAACCTTTCTATGATTCTACTATTTGTTGATGTACAATGTCAGTCCTTAGCAATCCCATCTAATAGTAATGTACTCACTCCTTGAAACCTGGCTTTTGTCATCTTCATGTAGCAAAATACTCATGGCTCAAACGGGAAAAACCCCTAAACTTTCAAATTCCCTACAGAGAAATGCAAGAAATACACACCATGGGACTGTACAGAGGCTGCTTTTCACTATCAGATGAAGAAATTTCCTTGTTCAAATTTCCATCCCAAACCAGACTCAACTAAAATATAGAAGAGACATAGGAGCTGAACTGTAGGCCATACCCTACCCTAACTGTTTACATTGTGTTTCCTTGTACAGTAGACTTCAAAAATATCTTTATAAGAGAAATTGTCACAGGCCTGGTTAATAAACTGTATGTCCTTTGAAGCCAACTCACACCATCCCTTCTCAGCAGGAGAATTTGTCCATATAAAGAGGAATTTTCTTGTCTGGGAAGTAGTTTAGGTATGCATAGGCTTATTCTACAGAGAATGCAAATTTCCTAAGATTTTATCTAGGGAGAGTGTGCAATATTCACCACTATTTTACTGCAGCATAATAATGAATAATCATGTCACGAGGCTGGGTCTGGCACAGATCACAGTGAGTTGTGAGCTTATGACTTATGCAGTTACTTCTTTATCTTAGCTGCTAAGGTGGAGTTAGCATGTTACTTGAAAGAAGGCCTGCTGCAGTCCATGTGAAAATTTCCACTGACTTCAACATGCTTTAGTATAAGCCTTTTCAGCTGAGCATCTCCAGTGGCGTTCAACTGATGAAAGCATTTGTATGTGGATGTGATTTGCTATGTAAACATATGATGAAATATGCTTTCTGTGGATTCTTTGGCTGGTAGCAAAGAATCTGGTAAACATTCACCCCCTTCAGACTGCAGTTTCAGCAACTGAAAGTTTTTTGGTTTTTTGTTTTTTTCTGAGAACTGTGTGAACAGAAGCTAAAGTTCATAATACCTTTCTAAACACTACTGTCTGGTTTCTGTTAACATTTCCATTACCATAGTTTCTCAGATGGTTTCACAACATTGTTATATTCCCAAGGATGTATTAGAAGAAGATATAAATTCCCAGTGAGTGTTTTTTACTACATAGCTCAAGTGTCACAGTAGAGATAGACTTTTGCTTAGACACTCACCTGGGAAAAGCAGAATCACCTAGGGAGCGAAGCGTGGCCAATAATAAGCATGCAATAAACTTGCAGGAGGAACAAAGGCTGAATGCCTACCTATTGTCAAAAGATGGTCTTGAAATAGTGGTGCATGGCTTATCAGAAAGGCATGTGAAGAGAACTCTTTGTGTATTTGAGTTTGCACAAATTCACACAGATAAATCTATTTACCTGGTATGACTGAACCTTGGTAGACATAACTAAACTATCTAGTGTGACCTGGATTTTTAATTTGTACATGTTATACATAATAAATTTTTTTTAATATTTTAGTTAGAATAAAAACCTTCATTATATTCAGCCAGTCACTTCAAAAATCTATTACAACTAGTATAAAAGAATTTCTCTTGCATTTTGACCAAAATTATCTAGTAAATAGATAATTTTGATGATATACACAAGCAGCTGGGTTAGCATTAAGCTTTATCTTAAGGAAAACTTGGAACTGACTTTTCTCTATTGCAGGTAGACAAAGAAGAGAGGCATTTCTAATAATGATAATTCCACTGATTTTGTGGATGCACTGCCTTAGCTCGAGTGAATTTACATGGAGAAAAATTATCTCATTGATAAATCAGGCTTCAAGATGCAACTTGGAAAAGTTAAAGAATATCTCTTTCATGCACACCTGTACAAAGCCAACAAAACTGAGAAAGCTATCTATAGGGAATGAGTCTCTCCCTAGCTGATGGATAAAAGCTTCTGATAATTTTGGCTTTGCTTTCAGTTTTAATTACATTCTAACTATTAAAGAATAGATATAGGTGCAACTGATATTGTTATACAAACCTGTTTTTCACTGGCACTGACAAACTCTTCAGTAGAAATAAAATTCTCCTTTCACATACAACAGCAGATTGCAGTTCTAATATCTTGCTTCCCCAGCACACACAGAGTTGATCTCAGCATCTGACAGAAGCATTAAGAATGGTCTCTGAAGGAACTAAAAAGCAGAATCTATGAAGAAAAATGTAAATGAACCACAGATCATAAGTAATGTTGTCCCAAAGGAAAGAAGAATTTCCAAAAACTTCCAAGGATGTATCTGCTTCACAGATGAGGCCAATGTTTTGTATTGCAGTAAGATGCAAGGTACACAAGCATTCATGTGCTATATAAAAGATATGTGTTACATGACTGTTTTAGGTATAATAATCTTGTGGTCTCAGAAGTTACTGCTCTGTCTTATTCTACTTGTATAGACATTGTTAAAAGTCTTAGTGAGACTGCAGATTCAGCAGGAGAGAACCTAAACCTTGTAATGCACTTTGAGATTTACTATAAGGAGAGATGATAAATATGTTTCTATTACTTACACAGATAGAAAGACAAAAAATACACATTTGTGCGTGCACACAAGCACATACATATAGAAAAAAAAATCACAAATGGCTAGTCCCTGTCCTTAGGTGACCATGTGGCCAACTGACAAATACACAAAGGTTGGGAAAAGGATATAAATATTTTCTCATATAGTTTGTCAGAGAGAAATATTCTCACTTGAATTCTTTTCTATAAAGTCGATTATTTATTATTTTTCAAAAAAGCATAAATTGATCCTTATGCTTTCACTGCCAGGTACATTTAAAGGAAGCTTTAAGGGCAGTTCAGAGTCTAGGAAGTGAAAAATTCTGCTGTCCAAAAGAGGCATAAAAATGCCAGTTTCACAAAATAAGCTCTGCTAAAGTGATCAGACTGCAGACTGAAAAATCTAGTTCAGAAGTCAAAAATGTAATACCAAACCAGGCAGTACAGACTAGATAGAACATTTTCGGCACTAGACAAAGAGGACAGATTGGCTCAGCAACTGTCTTGAAGGAAATACTTTACTGGTCTGTAGTATCTCTGAGCTAAAGGACAAATGCTGGAAAGTGACAGAAGCTTCAGCTGCCTTCCAAAAGGTGTGTTCAGAAGCCTTATGTCCCACAAAATCTGCACACAGGGTGCTGCCAGAGCTGTTTTTAGTTTTGCCTTCCTTTGTGTCTTTCAACTTTAGTGGTTCAAATCTCTTTGATTTTGTTTTGTTCCAAACTATGGTTAAGTTTGCTTCCAGTTCAGGATATTCTTAAAGCCTCCTTTTTTCCAAAGATTATGTTTTTTAAATGTCAATATTTAAGAAATATAATAAATTTACACATTTCCTGTAATTTCTTTTAGAATAAGCGTAGTTTCTCACATATCTCTTTTAAAACAGTGACCTTGAGGGTATGAGTCTCATCTATTAATGGAAATGTTTTCAGCTGAAAACAAGGGTTCTGTGGTTTTATCCTGTATGGCAACCTTTCAGCCGAAGACCATCTAAGTCAAAACAAAAGGAACAGAAAGCCTCATTTATCTGAGGCAGCAACTTCTTGCAGGTGAGAAACAAAGGTGACATCTCCACTCCATTACACTGGCATGACTTGTTACAAGCTTGACGTAGCAAAATACAAACAAATCAATGTACAATTACTTTTGTTTTGGAGACAAGGAAAAACTATCCAAAATGTAGCATCCTCAGCTGGCATTACGTGTAGACTGGCTGGCAGCCTCTGCAGAGAGAACAAAAATTACGAAAATACATTCAAAGGTCCTGTTTCCAAGGCACATTACAGATGTGCTAGCCAGGCAGCACAGGAAATGGGCCTTCCATATGTGTGTGAAACCCCTACCAAATTTAGAAGGTAAAGTAAAGGGATTAGCAGAGTTTCATCTAAAGAGCTTATTGTTGTAGATGTATTGGCAGATTTTTTCTTTGAAAATTAAAATGTATAGATTCATTCCCAAAGCTCAAAAAATGAGGAATTGCACCATTTTGGATTTTTCTGCAGTGCTAAGCTAGATGTTTCTGCTCTGTTGGGGAAGGGTAACAGCAAACAATAAATAGACAGCATCTTCTGCAGGAGTTAGAGGAAAAGCTATACCACAGTAAAGCTGAGGTGTATTACCTAATTCTATACCACCATTTCAATTTTCTGCCATTGTTAGTCCCAGTAGAACTGTGCTGTAGACACCAAAGACTCTTAATTTTGTCAGCCCTGAGGTATTATAAAAGCTACAGTCTTGTAATTCATCTTTAATGAGCTGTTTATATGGAAATCAAACAGCCATGGAATTTCTTGAAAATAGCCGAGGATCATTCCTAGCTCATGTCTAGCACTCTGTCTCTTAAAAACAACTTCTGTTGCCATACATCAACTATCATTGAGTGAGATTCATAGCTGTAATAAAGCTGTTTACTATTTCATTCTGAATAGTTTTCTTATTTATGTGCCCCAACCTATAACTTCTAAAATATATACCATCTCTTATTGCTGCAACCTGGAATTTACCAGAACAGTATCACTAATAAATCACAAGCAACTACTCTTACTTTTATTCCTCTCTTAGGAATAGACTGGGAGCCTTTACACACAGCTGTTTGAACTTGGATCATTTTTAGATAAAAGTATTATTTATGCTCTAAAGTGTCCCAGGAGCCTCCTAGAAAGAATTGTACACAGTTAGGATCTGCCCATTTTCACATGTGGGGAAACCAAGCAAGATTCATAATGGAAAATTTCATTCCAGATCTGCATTTAGGTGAGTCTGGACCATGCACATGCACATACAAAGTTCATACTAGCTGCTTAAGACATCACTGGACCTTCAGCATGACCACTTCAGGAAAATGCTGACATATTCATTTGTTTTGCTACAGCTGTTTATTCCTGTGTTCCAGTTTGTTCCTTTTTCAAACATCCCTTCTTGGTTTCACTATCTTTTTTTTTTTTTTTTTTTTTTTTCAAATTATTTTTT
>VWYO01012214.1:284720-313730 GCA_013400275.1 Rhadina sibilatrix | reverse complement strand
TTTTTTTTTTTTTTTCCAAAATTATATATTGTTAGTTTGTATTTTAGACACCAAGAATTTTAGCTCAGTTATAAGATATACTGTTCCATGTAAGCACACTGGATACAACCCAGGATGAAATACATAAAACCTGGGCTGTCACATCAAAGGATACTCAGTAAATTTAGTCCTTTAACCTTATGACTTTCAGCATTTTTAATTATACTTTATGAGTTAGGATCTTTGTGCATTCAGTTTGTAAAGGGATGCTCTATTTGGTGCAAGAGTTAATCCTTCTATTTTAACTGCACGCACACTCTGCTATCAAAGCTCTGAGTAGCAGCATTTAAATTCAAGGGCTTATTGTGTGTATGAATCCAGTTTTTTAAGTTCTCTGGGATGAAAGACACTGCAGAAATGCAAACTCCTACCTTCTTACTTAATAAGAAGCCAGAAAGACTAGCAGGACTTGCATGACATTTAAATTTGATAATAATACCATTTTGTCTCCCTTTGTTTTGAACTAACGTGGGACTTAAAAATCATGGTTAACTTGCCAATCTATGTGTAAAAAGATCCAAATATGTTAAATAAAATTTCTGATCTAGTTTTTCTCTACCCCTTTAAAACAGAGAAATACCAGAAAATGTAATATTTAAATTTTGACTTTCTTTGGGCTCAAAGGAGCAAGTAGGGATAGGTAACTAAAACAAGGTCTAATGCTATTGAATTACAATCATACTATGTAGTAATATAGTTATAATTATCTAAAAATGGCCTATCATACAAAAATGCTGTTCAGTGTTTTTTAACTGAAAGTTTATTTAGAATACATATGGGCTTAATATAAAGGTGAATAAACCTGTAGCCTATATCCTCAACAAATTTTGGGATTTAAATGCAAGGCTTCTATGACAATAAAAAAGGGGTATTTTTTAAATGTAGCTGGCAAGCATCTGGGTAGCAGCAAGAGTGTCATATATTAGATAGGTGGGATATTTGCTAGAGCAGAAAGGTAGCTCTTGAAGCTTAGCTTCACATGTTTAAATGTGATCTTGTCCCATATTCCTGTTAAGAGGTTTTTTATGGCTCATTTGCAAAAACTCTAAAGCTTAAGTGAGTGATACGAAGTGGTACAGGCTGTTGGTTCACCAGCAGAACACAACTATCGTGCATTGAACAGACTGTTCAATGTCCATGGGGATAAGCGATTTTTATGAAAGGGAGCAGTCAGGATAACCCTTTTAGATATAGAGCTCCTAAATCAAAATCAAAGATTTTTCTAGGATAATGGACAGATTTAAGTTTCCATACCCTGGAAAATAATTGACCTAACATTTGCCAAGCAACCAGACACAATATTTGATTTGAAATGTGGTATAGCTAAATGAAGTTATTTCACTCGGACATGTAAACAATGCAGAGAATAAAAAGGCAGAAGCTGGACAGACCTTCTTTCCTAGTAAACTAAAAAAAGACAAGAAAGCTTTTATGAGTTACTCTGTTTACTTTTAGCAGTAGGAACTAACAGGACTCACAGCTACAAGGCAAAAAAGGATGGATCTGTTTCATGAATTAGAATCTACCTCTGAAATATTTTCTACTTTTCTAAAAAGGTTGCCAAAACACATTTTTAATTACTTTCAGAGATATTTTTGTTTGTCTTGTCTACAGTTGAATTATTTATTATTGAATAAATAATATTTGAATTATTGAATTATTTAAAAAATCAAATTTATTGAATTATTTAAAAATATTTGAATTATTGAATTATTTAAAAAATAAAATTAAATCTCCTAAAAATCATTCTGCTCAGAAGCAGTTTTTATATATCACATATCTAGATATTTATATATCTCTAAAAATACCTAATAAAGCAATAATATTATAAAAATATAAACCATTGTCAATTGCAAGCTTTCCATTCCCCAAAACAGACAGAATGGGATAGACTGATAGGGTTGTGTACTTCTCTTTGTGTGCATAAATGTAGCAAAATAACATGTCATTATGGAAGACAGAATATAAAAATTTGGAACTTCCAACAGTTTCCAACAGGAGATTGAAGGATCTGTGTCAAGGAAAGGATTCAGGATAATTTTTTGGCAGTATTTTGTTGCATCCTTCAAGAATCATGATAGAGGACATACTAGGGACAACATAGCTAAAAGCATCCCTGAATGCTGTTCTTCAGCTGCTGTAAGACTTGTAGCAGAGCCATTTGTATTTCAACATATATGCAGAGTCATTGGTACTTCAACTGCATATAACAGGAACTGAAGTCTTAATGTTTGCACATCTTGGCTGGAGTTTTTAGCTGAAGAACTTTCCACATTCTGACTATAAGTAAAAAATGAGTACCAGGAGTATATATTTATAGTATTAACAGTTCTTCTTCTAAATATTTGTTTACAGAAGAGCTAGCTGAATGGAAAAGAGATAAGGATATGTAGTTTTCAAATGCTGTTTTTAATCACAACTCTCAGTTTCTATTATTCACATTAACAGAACCAAATGCAACCTCTACATGAATCAAGCCCACTCTAGGCAAGCTCTTGAAAAATAAATATATATGTGCAAAATAATGGACATTCTTTGAAAAAGGATATAACAAAGAATTTGGTGGAGTTTGAGAGGTATCAAAGGACAATCATATAGATGTGATGCACCCATGTTCATAGTTATCTACAGTGATTCTTATAGATTTTGACTGCTTAACTGAGCCTTAAAGGGTATGTAAATACCAGGTTTATTGAAACAAACATGGCATTCCATAACAAGCTGCTTTCTTTTTCCTTTCTGCAGACATCACAATAGGGCACAGTTGTCTGTATCCTTAGCCGTATCACCTACTTTTAGACAGAATCCTGTGCAGTCATTAAATGGGACCAGGACTGTATGAAGAATGTAGAGCCTTTGGTTGTTCTCTCCAGTGCATAGACTAGCAGATTTATGCCAGAAATCATAGTCTAAGATAGGCCTAGTTCAGTTCTGAAGGAAGCCAAATGGAAAGTCACAGTCCTATTACTGGTTGGTCCCAGAGAAAAACTGCAGTTGAAGATAATTAGTAATAGCTCTTATCTTCCTACTTCAAAACTATAATGCATTAATTACCTATTTTAAAATTCACATTATTTAGCTATACAGCATTTCTAACTTCTAGGCAGGCATTCTAAAGATTCTAAATCAATTTTTATCAGTCTCATGCTTTAGAAACTGTCTTGTAAAAGTACCAATAATTTGGTAATTATTTTATCCAGAATTTTAGTTAAAAAAAAAGAATATTGCATCCAACCATCAAAAAGCTTGTTTTATGCACAAGAAAACAGCCCAAAAGGCTGCATGTTGATCTCTAAAGTGTCAGGCCCATTATGCTGCAGAGTAGCATAAAAATTAGTTTTTAATCTATTTTTGCTAGTAGATAGAGACAACAATAACAATAACATTTTATGAGACAGACATTACTTCGGTCACAACCTTATACTGTTAGTTGCATGTAAAATTCAACTATGGAACCTTGTCTCACATTCTGCAGCAGCCATCTTTGTTCTTGGAGAATATTTAGAGTCACAGAGATTACTGAGAAAATAAAAGTTTGCTACTGAAATGGGAAATGAACCAGAACACTGCACATAAGTTTGTAATTAGAGGCCTGATTCTGCAATAGTCTGAGTATTTCCTGAATGGTTTGGTGCTAAGTTTGCTTAACTCATCAAGTGATGTCATAGGTTTAGTTTGTTCAATAACACAGCGCTGCGGTGAGAGGAATGTACAGAAGGTTATTCAACAGGAGATGTGTTTCAATTGCTATTCGAAGGTAAAAAATCAAGTCTCAGACAACTGGAACTTTTTGGTTATGACTGCAGACATCCTGTGCCAACCAAATCATCAGAGTGCCTCACCTGAACTAAAGAGAAGGGCACTTCATGAATTAAATGGCTGGACAGATGCCCAGCTAAGCATATAGATTCACTTTCACAGTCAAAGCACCCTCACAGCACTAAAATTTGATGTTGTCCAAGCCACAGAGCCACTTTTCTTGGTACTGATTACAAAGATAATGTGCAGCTGTGTTGGTTGGGCTTGAAAACTGTTCAGATTGGCTCTGAGTTTGTTTTGCTTCAACTGTCTTACATGAAAAGAAAATTCCCTCATAAATCCATATCTGCAAGCATGCTTCCTTATCACGCATTACGTGTTTACCAATGAGGCAGAGTAACACTGTTCTATTTCCTAGAAAGTCCAGATCAACAAGTTCATATAAACATTGGAACAAGTCGGCATGATCACCTCATCATATATGAAAGAGGAAAGAAACAAGGAAATCAAATGAATGAATTATATCTGATGAGGCATAAGTTCATCTGCCCAGGAGTTAAACTTTTTTCCTAATTGGTTGAAATAGAGCTAGTAGGAAACTAGCTCTACTAGTTATAGTTTATACTTTTAAACTAGGTTTGTGAACTCTAATAAGAAATTTCCAGACTTTCACACCATCCCTTTGTGTCAGAAAAGGATTTTTTGATTCAGTGCATCGTTGCTAAAAGATACTGCAATAGAAATTAGCAAGTGCTGCTTTGTTTGGGAAAGGACCATTTAGAGTTTTAAGAACAAAAAATGACACTACTTAGTTTTGAAGTCTAACAGTGCTGAAATACCAAGCTTATTTTATAGCATTTAATTATCACAGGAAATAAACTCACAGTACACGAATCATATTCCCACAATGACAAATATAAAGGAGAAAAATGTTTTTTCTATTCGTCATTCTTCTAGTCAATTTACAACCTGAAATCCAGAAACTTAAGGATTGTGAGCTTGCACCTCTGATACTTGAGAGTGCTTTTCTACTTACCATCACTACTGCCTAAAGCATTACTGTAACCTGATATTTTACTTTCTTTGGGTGGACTGGAAATATCAGGAATAGCACACAGGTACCCAAATTCCTAGGTCTTTTGAGCACAGGTGAACCTTAAATGTATATAGAAGTTGTGAAATGATTACTTAACAATTTCCATCCACAAAAAACAATTCTGGGACATGCAAGTGAGTTCACATCCAAAAATGGTGTCAATTCTTAAAAAGGATCTCAAATTTTTATGTCCAGTCAGAGTGAACAAGATTTATTGATTTTTTTTCCCTCAAAAATCTTTTCCTATTTCTTCCTCTTTTAACTGAGTGAAGGATGTAAAAATCTACTACATATATATGCTGTGTTATGTATATTCTTAATTTCAGTCCTCTTTCTGGCTTTAATTTCAAAGTTGATGTTAGTTCAATTTCGTATGGAATAAGACACAGATAAGATGGGATCAAAAGGCTTTTTTTAAATTAAACCAGACCCTTGATTCTGTGGCTATCTAGGTAAATCAGACTTCAAAAATTTTATCCATTCCTTTTGCTGAAGTGTAAATTGCCATCACTCTTTCATATTATCTATTAAGGCTTTTATAGCCATACAAAGTGAATAAAGAAAAGAATTTTCTTGTCAACGCTTCACTCAGAAGTGACATTTTGAACTTTATTACTGCTCCATATGAGAAACTTCTGCAGAAAATCATAGAATCACAGAATAGTTTGGGCTGGAAGAGACATTTAAAGGCCATCTAGTCCAACCCTTCTGCAATGAGCAAGGATATCTTCAACTACACCAGGCTTCTCAAGTTCCCATATGAACTGTTTCCCCTCACATTAACAAAGGCAAATAGTTATTGAAAATGTCATTATTCAGGCATATACAGACCTTGTTTCAGGTACATGTAAATAACTCTGCAGATTATAAACAGGAAATTTATAGCTTTTTTTCAGTCACAGACGCTACCTTCTAAGAGAGAAACAAAAGTTGGTGAAGATGTTCATGCCCAAATTTTTAAATAAGTTTCAGTTAAATTGCTGTAATGAGAAACTATCTTTCTGTGAATTGTTAGAGTAATATACAGAGTAAAATATGTCATTCTTAGTGCATTACAAACTGATTCTCACTCCAGTATTGCTGAAATTTTCCACTGTCTGAGATTTGTAGATAGAAAAGGGTAAAAAGTTTTCATAAGAATAGCTATCATCAGGAGGATCAGAATTTGAACCCAAGTCCTTTCTCTGAATGTAGAATGTATAAGTAACAAGATATTCAGGAACACTAGCTGTGTGGTATTGATCAGGATACCCCAGTGAAAGACTGTCTGACAAAGAATCATATTGACAAGAGTCCAAGCTAGAAAGCACTTTTTTGGATATGATCAATAAGAAAATAATATATGATGTTCTAATGGGAATGTTCCTTTCAAGAAAGCAGCAAAAACCCAAGGCATGATCAGCAGAAAATATTTTACAGGAGTTGAAGTGTTAAGTGATGACTTTGTAACAAGTCTTCTGCAAAAACAAGCAGAATTTGTGTAAATAGTTCACCACAGTGCACAGAAGAAATGTGGAGAAGTCTATGTTCTTATGGTCTCAGCATTCATTGACTGTTTCTTGAGCGGGGCTTTAATTAATGCTTACTGCTTTTATGCAAGCAATAATGTCCTCTCCTACCTGGCCTAACTGGACAAGCAAATGGTTTGTGACTGATTTTCAAAGTGTTAGAACAAGTGAAATCTGGCATTGGCTTCTTTCTAGTTCTGCAAAACAATTCAATATATGCAGTCCATACTTGGCTCCCGGAGATGCAATACAAGTGATTTATCAGCTGCAAATTTGTCTGAAAGTGCCACATAGCACATCCGACAATGCTTCTAGAAATGAAACTCAGGTGTCTGACATTTAAAGGCTAAAAATCACTAGCTTGAATTCCTACATGAACTGTTTCCCCTCACATTAATGAAGGGAAATAGTTATTGAAAATTTCATTATCCAGGCATATATGAACCTATTTCAGGAAAAGCCAAGTTTTCAATGTGATTAGTTTGACACCACCACCCCCTCCCTCCTCACTCACAAATCTAAAGGCAAACACAGCCTATTCAGAGACTGAACTTTAGCTGACTCTTTTTTTTTTTTTCCTCCAGTCATCATCCTCCAACTGCTTTGATGTTACAAGAGATTACATTGAGGTATGATTAGAAGGGATGCTGGAATTATGCCCACCTCTCCTCCCAGAATTTTTAAGAGAGATGTGAGTAGAACTTTCAGACTTTGGCTAAAGATGAAAGACTCTAAAAATATGAAGTGTGGAAACATGAAGAACTCACCACACTCTCTGTAATCAAGTAGAGAGCCCTCACAATTTTCTTCAGTGTAATATCTCACATGAGAACCTCCTCAAAGGAAACAGAATAGTTTAAAAAAGCACATTTAGTATCAGATGTCTAGATCTATTTTGCAAATAATCCAGATAGTGAATGTTTTTCTTCAGTTCTTCAACTGAGGTTAAAAAATTTAAAAAAATAAAAACAAGAAAACCCCACCAGCTATTTATTCATAATAATAGGGTTTGAACATTAGGATCTTTAGAATTAGAATTTTTGCTACCAAGTATCTTGTCATAAAACAGCCCCTCTCACCAGTCAATGAGGACAGCACTTGAAATACAGTACTCTGCAGTGTGATGGTACGCATTATTCCTGAGGAGTAAACAACTCATACTCTTCCAATATCATCCAGGAGCTGGAACAGAACCCTGTAAGCTGCAGGTTCCGTGACCCCATCAAAAGTCTTTGCAGAAAGCAGCTGCTCTCTTAATCTTTACCCCCACCTCATCTCTCACATTTCACAAAGCCAATGGAAAAAACTCTCCTGAATGTCTTTGCATTAGGAGATGTTTTTTGACTAAATATTGCAACCAGCAATAGAATTGCTGAGCCTACTATTAACTAGCAAATGATTAAGTGCAGCATTTAGGGAACTATTTTTTAATAGACAAAAGTGCTAAAATTAAACTTCCCTCAGTCTATCAGAAAATTATGCTTTGTGCAATTACTACATGATAAAACTAATTCTCACTAAGACCTGTTGAGCAAGCAGCATTAATCCTGCATTTTGAACATCAGCCAATGTAAAACTTTGCTCAGATTAACATTTAATAATACTGTGGGATCTGTGTTGGGAACAAAATAAAAAAACAGTATCTAAATGTGATAATCTATTTTTAATTTGACATATTTTTTTCCAGATCACTAAAAATGGTAGGATGTCACTAGAAAATATCTGTTCTTCATGTTTTATAAGTGGTAAAGATCTGCAGATCTGAACACATTGCTGCATAGGGTACAGACTTGTCATGCAGAATTTTTTTTTCTGTGATCAACAGAGGTTTTCCTGTTTGACACCTTGGCATAAATCTCACACAAAATTCCATAAGGATCTTCCCAAATAATTTCAAAGCAGTCCAGAGAGAATAGGGCTTGAAAAAAGGGTTGAGAGTCAGCTTTCTGAATTTTGTATGTAGCTCAACTGTTCATTTTCTGCATGATTTTGGTCAAGATCACAGGTATGCCTCAGGTTACTCACCATAATTTCAAAGGACCATGCAAAGTAGGGAAACCAAGAATAATTAAAGAACAAATGTGCTACTCTTATTACCAAGCCTGTGATGTCTTAACTGTGGCTCACCAGAATATCTAGCATTTCTCACACCACAAGCCATAAGAGAGGTTTTGACCAGGAGATTGGACTAGATGGCCTCCTGAAATCTTTTCCAACTCACCTGATATTGTGAAAAATGTTACTTTCCAAATGTCATGTTGTTTAGGCTGGTTATAGACCAATAGTAATAAAAAACAGTAGTTAAAAAAAAAAATAGACTTTCCCATTTAGTAAGATTTGGCTTATAAATACTTTTCTTCCATATTCAGATAAACAATCTTTTCTAAATTTATGACTATTCAAAGTGCTGCTATTTAGCCTATGTTCCTTGAGGAAAAAAGCCAACCTATCAAATTCCTAGTACATTAATAGTGTTTATCAAACTCAAAATGTGTTCTTTGCGTAGTACACAATTCACAGCAAAATACTTCTAAGTTTGTGCATTTCATGATCACAGTGAGAAATGTCAAAACAATAGTATTTTGAAGAACTAAACCAGCTCCCTCACACTGATTGACAGGGTAATTTAAATACAAAATTTTTGTGATTTCATCTGTAAAATTAAGTAATCTAAGATTTATTCCAGAAGTAAATAGGAATCTGTGAAAAATCAGACAGTTACATAAACTGTCCTTTGTTCATAAACAAATAAGTGTACTGGAAAACCAGCTGCTCCTGAAATAACTGATCACTTGTCTGAACTTTTGAGAGGGCAGATACTGGAGCGCATGTTAGTGTGATTGGTCCTGACTAAATCAGCTGCAGTGAAAACTAGGCTTGCAAAAGAAAGATATATATTAAATTATTTACTGTTTGCCAGACACTATCCTCAGCTCCCTAGAGCTGATATATATATGCTGGAATTCCTGGAGCCAAGTCTTACTTCCCCCAGAGCTTGAGTCTGCATATATGAAGGCAATGGATATCCTGCTCTTGACTTCAAGTGGAGGATGACTAAGTTCTGAACTTGATTTACCTAAAGTATGAAAAAGTCCTCGGTTGTTTATCACAAACCGAAGTCAGGGCTACCATTGTATTGTTATTCTCAAACCCTTGACCTTACTCACCAAGTAACTACAGCTCTAAATCTGTTTTTAATAATAGCTGTGCAAATCCAGCCTGCCCTGAGGCCAGGAAAGAGGCATGGATCCTCACCTATGAAGTTTCCAGGAGGAAGGTCTAGCAAAAAACATCCAAAGGAGACTGTCCCCTCCATTGCACTGCATCTGAGCAGAGACTGCCATCTCAATAGCTGTGGTTCCTACAGCAAGCACTGACTTTGTTGTAAGACTTTTTCTTGGACAATTCATCTTCAGTAATTCTCAGAATGAAGTTTTCTGAGAAAGGCAATGTCATTTGGAATCAAGATATATTTTTGGAAGATTTTTTAGAGGGCTAAAAAAAAATACTCCTTCATACTCAATATGCATTTGGCTTATTATGACTTTGTCTCTCCTGCCAGAATGGTATCTGTATCACAGAAAATCTTAAAACACCAGTCAAGTATACACAAAGATTCTTGTTGCACTAAATTTCTGGAGGAACACTGCCTCATAATTTTATTCTGAATTTTCATAAAAAAAAATAAAGCAAGTGGTGATATTTGTTTTCCTTCAAAGTGTTTTATGACCAGTGCTGGGTATCCAAATAGGGGTAAATTGCAGTAAGTACATTTACATTACATAAGTACTGATAATCTCAGTCTTGTCTGCTTCTGAGTTCTCTTTTAAGCTATAAGTGAAACCAGGCTTTGAATCAGGAATTCAGCAAACACCCAGCTTGGAGGTGGGTGGCCCTGACTAACCTCTCACAGCTTTCTACACAGCTTCTTCAGGAAAGGTAGCAAGTACCCAGGCAGAAATCTCTCTCATACTGATCAGGAAATCCTGTTGGATGCTAGTGTGAGTGCCTTTAAGAACAGTTGAGAATTAAATTCAGAATATGCATCAGCTACCACATACTGTTCACAAAAGAAAGGATGAGCCTGACTTGTGTTTTAAGGAAAAATGACATGAGCAACTAACTCCAGAACAGAATTTAGTGCTGCAGATCCTGTGTAAGAGGATCCATCCCTGTAGGCTGGAGAAAATAGTCTGAAGAATGGGATTTGAGATTTCCCCTCACCTCAGATTGGATATTGGCTGAGATTCCTTCTTAGCAACAGAGCTTTATAAATCTTTCACTTCAAACCCACTATTGAAGTTGCATAGTTATAGAAACTGAGTTCTGTGGAGTAATCCAGGGGAAAAATCTTAAAAAACTAAATTTTATGGTGTCAAACGTTATTAAATATAGCCTCTAATTTATTTTCCTTTTTATTACCAAATAAAAACATCAAACACAAATTATCAAGATATTTCCAGCATAGAAATAAAGCTGTTATGTATTATTACTTAAATCAGCTAGAGCAGAGTAAGACATACTCTGCTCTAATGTCAGTCATAACTTTCTAAGGTCAGTCTTGGTCTCTTTAAATAAAAGGAAGATACAAGATGAGCAAAAATTTGAAACAAAAAATGTTGATATAAGTTTTGTAGAAGTTATTTAATCTCATAGGTGTAGATTTTTTTATTAAAAACTTGTAAAATAAGACAGAAGTCCAACAATTAAAAAGATCTGACAGTGAAAATTCTGTGGCTGCTCCACCCTGTCCTAAATGTTAACATGAACAGTAGCAGGAAGGCATGTGTGCTCTTAGAACAATTTCTTCTTGTTTACAATTGCAGTAGGCTAAAATGAGTCATCGTTCTGTACAAAAAGAGAACTATGTGCTCACAAAATATGTTTTGGTACTATCTGAGAAGTTTCAGTAAATTAGAATGTTAGAATGATATATGCAATTTCTTTGAATATAAATTTGTAAGTCATGATGCCAACAAGAATAAAAAGATATACAATTTCTTGGAATTCTGTTTCATGCTGATAACATAGAGGACAATATATATTTTTATTTGCAACTGCTCAAAGGGCAGGTGTTGTAAAACTAAATTAAGATCATAGCAATATTTGTCTCAGGAATTTATTAAATAGAACATTTTCTAGGGTTATAAAAATTATATGTAGCATTTTAGAAAATGTTAATAATTCTTTTCATCATTAATTTCTCCTTAAACACATAATAAATATAGATAGTTTTTATGAAAGACTCCTATATAAAAATATAAGCTGTAAAGGTATAATTTTTAAAGTTTCCTGTACTAACCATGAGCGTGACAGCTTTAGTGAAAATTCAAAGGCAGTAGAATAAGACAAGCACTTTGTGCTTGAAAATAACTCAGAAATTAATTGTTAAGTGTAATTCTGCTCAAGTTACAGTTTGGAAAATATTGTAATTTCTATATAAATACCACATTTTTCTCAGTTTAATAAAAAAAATTGCTTTTCTCTTGCCTTAAAAACCACCATATTTTTCAGTAAGTTTTCAAATCAGTTGGAGAATAATGTGTACAATACATAAACACAAACTTCAACATATATTACAAAAGATCCATGAAGGATTTAATCTCTTCTTCAGCCTCAGTGTTGAAATATAAGCTGACTTCAGTTGAAAAAACTGAGGTCAAGGGGTTTTAGAAAAAGAATGAACCATACTACTTGTCTGAAAATTCGGTGAAGTAGATAAAGAGGCTAAAATCTTTGCTTCAGGAATGGAAAATCAAACAGAAAGGAGACATGTTCCTCCTGTAAGTATTCTCGATGAAACAAGCTACTAGAAAGGTAAATCCTATGTACTTTAGCAAATATTCCAGGAAAGAGTATTAGTGTTTTGTAGCAGAGGAGAGCACCAACATAGAAGAGGGCTTTTGACTTTCTTTGAAGGTCACAAAAGGGGCAAAGCAACAAGGACTTTTAAAGAACCATATCCTGTCACATCAAAATCAAATATCAACACACACTAGAAAGTACAGAGACAAAGGCATTACCAGCAAGCTTGCCAGTCATTTTGCAATTGACCCAAAAATTTCCATTTAAATCAAGAATTACCTAAACAACCATATCAGGCCTATCCTGAAAGCCATTTGGTCTGAATGAAAACACTAACCCTAGACCTGTGTGCAACCCCTCTGATGATGTAAAAGATGCTCTTGTTTTGCTGTGTTTTATGTAATAAGAAAAAAAAACACAAAGAAAGAAAACAGTCCTTACCTCTATGAAAATCAAAATTCAGTGTACCCAGGAGTTGTAACATTGCGCCTTTATTTCTCTACTGTATCTGGACCTACATGCAGGTACAAATTAGGGAAATGAAAATTTTAGTGGAAAGAATGAATGGACAGTTATCAGAGCCTCCTATTTCCACTAAGATCAATTTAATGAGTAGGAATACTAATACTCCCATTCCCAAAACTTGTGTAGAATATGAATTTTAAGAAATTGAATGGGGTCAGAAGTGTTGGCTCTTTCCCTGTGTTTGCTGTCTTTTCTGCATGGATTTGGCAGTGAAGTTCATTAAGTTCACAATAGAAATTTCTGCTACTTCACAACACATCTCATTATGAAAGGGATTTATAAAACCCATGCTGATTGTAGCAATGGGGGCTGTCTTACGGAAAAAGCAGTAGCTGGACAGGTAAGATTCCTAGAATTTCAGGCAGACTGTAAATGAGAGCAGAATGGGAAAAGAGTCATTAACTTCTCCATGTAGTCTCCTTTAGTCACTTTGACCTGTCACTGCTTGAAAAATCACATCAAAGATTATTTCAGAGGGCTTCCTACAATTTTAGCCTCAAAAAAGGTGTTCAAACTTTTTGAGGCAAGTCACTAGAGTTTATGTGAACTACAAAACATCAGTGAAAGCTGCTTGTTCAAGAAAACAAATTATAATCAACCTTCATTGCTATTAAAACACATCTGTTTTGGCTACATGGAATCCAAATGAAATCCCATGTGAATTAATGTGTAAAACCAGCCAAGTTTAACAAGTGTTTATGATTTCATTTCTGAAGTAAATGTCATAAAAAAGACTTTATCATTGCTTTGATTTCTGTTCCACAGAGAAAAATTCCTTAGGATTTTGCAGATTATATATGAGAAAAGAGACAGAAATTTTAAACAAAATTTTAAAACGTGGTGTGTACCTCATTGTATCATAGATATACATTTTACTTCGAAGAAACATCAATTTATAAGGAGAAGGGTGTGGATAAAATGCAATCACTTGGCCAAACATCCCAGTAACCAACCTTGAAAGAGCTGTTAATTTCAAAGATAAGTTAGAATAAGTCAGCACAAAAGGAACAATGGAGAAGAAAAGGAGACAGAAGAGAGACAGGAAAGAGCTGGAAATCCTTAAATTAAATATTAAATTCTTCTCTTAGAAAGTTGATTGTTGATTTTACAACATCAAAAAAAAAGCTCCACTCTGATCCTTAAATTTTTCCAGAGTTTATGAGGTTAGGTCTCCTGCAAACAGTTTTGTATTCAGTTGTAAATAAAGCCATTTGGAAGAAAAAACTGAGTTTACTTGCACATTATAAATTAATGTAATAGCCTTTATATTTTTTTCAGTCCCAATCGGCTTTCCACCAGTGTTACACAGATGTCTACTGACTTTTAAAGAGATACCTGTTATATGGGTTGGACAGGTATACTTACAAAACACAATTCATAGGGAAATATCAAACTGACCACAAGCATTTCAGGAGTCCCAGGAATTTTCCAGTCTATGAATCAAAACAAAGAAAAAAGCAGTGGACTTAAGAGGCTTTTGCCTTATGATGTATTACATAGTTTGAACAATTCAATCTTTCATCTCTAATAATTCTTAGGAGTGCTTATTCCTTCTATCACTCAAAAGAGATGTCTTCCCCAGGATTTTCTGCTTACCTAAAGCTAGCAGAAAGCTGGCTCATGGGGGACTAATGGGCTGCATCAAAAAACGTGACTAGTATGACAAGGCAGATGATTCTTTCTGCTCTGCTCCTCCCTGGTGAGACCCCAGTGTAGGAAAGACATGGACCTGCTAGAGCAAGTCCAGAGGAGGGCCATAAAGATGATCAGAGAGCTTAAACACCTCTCCTGTGGAGACAGACTGAGAGAATCAGGGTTGTTCAGCCTGGAGAAGGCTCTGGGGGGACCTTATTGCAGACTTCCAGTATGTAAAGGACACCTATAAGAAATATGGGGACAGACATTTTAGAAGGGTCTGTTGAGATAGGACAAGGGGTAAAGGTTTTAAACTGAGAGGGTAGATTTAGACATTTATAATAGCTATAAGGAAGACATTTTTTACAAAGAGGGTGGTGACACACTGGGAACAGATTGCCTGAGGAGGTGGTACATGTCCCATCCCTGGAACCATTCCAGATTAGGTTGGATGGGGTTCTCAGCAAGATTACCCATTGAAAATTACCCATTACAGAAGTGTTGGACTAGATGGCCTTTAAAGGAAGACCAACCCAAAGTATTCTATGGTTCTGCATGTTTCTATTGCTATTGCATATGCCACTAAGCATAGAAATTCCCATCTTTCTTTTAGACAGGGATTTATGCTGGCATTCTAAGTAGGTTCTTCAGATACACCCAGACACATGATTATGGAGAAAATGTAATTAGCAAAATATATTTTTTAAAAGTCACGAGTGCAGAAATGCTAGTGTGAGTAAAAAAAAAATGGAGATGATTGGGTTAGTAAAGATGGAATTAGTATACACAAGACTTGATCAGCAAAGGTACAAATTACATTAGCAAATGTGATTGCATAGATAAAGGAACTGTATAAAATAACAAATTATTATATTCACTCATTTTTTGATTTATTTTTATTATTCTGGCAGGTATACTTCATTCTGATACACACATAGGACACAATGCAAACCAAAAAAGTATCTACTCTACCATATCACTCCATAGTAGTACTGCATCATGCGATCTTATTTCTCTGTTCTGCTACAAATTTTCACCATACTTGAAAAACATTTGATATTATTAAGCCTTCTACACCTATTGGAAACCTTTAAATCTATCAATGAGTTTAAATGTGACTTGGAGAAATACAGGAAAAGGGACTTGTGCTTCACTGTGATGAGGCACTAGGCTTAGGGACTAGGCTGTGATGAGGCTTTGACTTCTCTTTTTTAAGCTAAGAAATTATCCATAAAAAGCACATTAAGAAAGTATTATTTGTGTGTAGAATCAAGCACTGAAGCAATGAATTTTCATTGTTTTTGACTGCATTATGATACAGCCTTTACCTACGTAGTCTTATCTTCAAGCTCATTCTCATCCCGTATAACACTTCTGAACTCCTGTGCAATGCTGACAAATCAATTAAACTGAGTGTTTCACAGACTGCCAGTAGAACATGTTCTAGATGACAGGCTTACTACCTTATTGGAAGTCATGTCTAAACATATGAAATGTTTATCGCCAAGTTTAGTGAAGAAATCACACCACAACTTACAGTACTTCACAGAATTCAGTCTTGGCTTCCTTTTGCTGAAACTCTCAGCCAGGATCTCAAGAATGATTGACTTAAACCACTAATTGTTATCTGGGGTGGAGGTCACATGCAGTCCTTTCAATCGGTGTCTCCCCTTTGTTAAACAAGGTAATAATCACTTCTTTTGTGGAGTTGTGGTGAAAATGAGTATCTGTACGCTTCAACATAGAAAGATAGAATAAAAAAGTGGATGAGGGCATTAATCACTTTCTCTGAAAAGCAGAGTTTGAATACTGCAAAATATATGTGGTCCTAGGCTGTTTTATTGTCAGTTAATGAGTATTATCGTGGATTTTTATCAAGGCCTTTAACAAAATGGGCACTGTTTTAAACTCTGCTTCACGAGAAGTTTTCTGTAAAAATTCTATTAAAAACCATTTTTGTAAATGACTACAGTTAATAAACCTTTAGTCATTACTCATTTACATACTTTACTTATTCACTTAACAGATTTTAGTATTCACTTTCTTTCCAATATTGCTAAAGTGGAGCTTTAAACTTGTTTCAGAGACTGAGGTCATGGAATGGTGGTTCTGTGAGCATCTACAAACTTAACTTTGACATAATGGCTGTGAACCAGTGGCACCTATTAATAGCTCATACGCTTTATACCTTATTTCTATATTACCAAGGTTGACCCGGAAATTCTCAATATGGAAAAAAAAAATGTAGCCTCAGACCCAAATCTTCTAACATTAAATCATCTTATAGATCCTCAAGAACTGTACTTGAAGTAATTAGAACAAAAGTCTGCTTGTATGATAAAGTGGTAAGAGAAGAAAAAATTATAAATTAAGATTTTAAAATTGCTTTACATTAAATAGAATATATAAATTCATTTAACAAGAGAAATGAGAGATGTTTGTATAAAGACTTTTGCACGAGCTGACGACCAGATTTCAAAAACATAATATGAAAGATTCCAAGCATGAAATCCTAACCTACTATTGAATAATAACACTGAAAGACCTGTCATTTATTTCACTGTGAACAGTTCATTATTCCAGCTCCCAGCAGGACTTTGATGAACAAAATTACTAATTTGCTCCGAGTTTATCCCACAAGTACCTGAAAAGAAGAGGAATTGGGAAGAATTTTGCATCACTGTAGGTTTCTTTTTCTAAAGAAACTGGAACATTTTCATTGTAAGCCGCAGCAGATAGTTTTGCATTGCAACAAAGACCTGGAGAGAAAACTCTACCTCCTTAAAAATTGCTGTCTTTCATGTAAGTTAATTTACGATTTATTACAATGAAACTATTTACAACCTTAATAGGAATATTTACAAGCTTTGATTCAGAGCTCTGCCTCCTCTGTTAGACACGAGCGTGTCCTCCCTTCCTGCTGGAGCTATGGTGATTCCACACAGGAAAGAATATAAAACTCAGAGGGTGAGAAGGAGCTGAGGTATGTAACACAGAGTTCTGGATCTGAAGCACCAGCAAGTGGGTACATAAAAGACATAGTGACATTTGCTTTTTGAGGTTTCCAAACTCTCCTTGGAAATTTACTGTGATGTAATTTTTAAAAATATATCCTT
Source organism: Rhadina sibilatrix (assembly GCA_013400275.1). NCBI lineage: Eukaryota > Metazoa > Chordata > Aves > Passeriformes > Phylloscopidae > Rhadina > Rhadina sibilatrix. The sequence goes on along the minus strand of VWYO01012214.1, from coordinate 296,247 downwards.
TCCCCTTTTACTTATGGTTTTATGCTTTATGCTTCATTCTCTCTTCTCTACACCAAAAAAGGCAGGTGTAGGCATTTCTTTTTATCATTAATAATGATCAGTAATTCAGTGAAAACTGTCATGGACATTCACCTTGATCTTTTAAAGTCTGAATTTATACTCTTATTGTTTGAGGACTTCCAGGCTTTCTTATTCTGGTTTTCTAATTTCAAGGTACACCTAGAATTTAATATATTAGCTGTCACACTTTTAGCTACCTACTTTTAAAAAATCCACTTGTGTCATAGCTGACCCAGGTCTCCAGGAGGTTCTTATATATGAAAATAATTTTGTCTTGATAAAGCAAAACCAAAAATCTCACTGCTTTATACACATCAAGCATTTGAATTCCAATATTAGGTGGAATAGTTTTTTACAGTTTTCTCAGTAGAAGTGATTGTCCATGCAGACTGACACTTCCTCCAGTAACAGTGAGAACAGTGACTACTCTGGCTTTCTAAAGTTCGGGAAGTGTCTTAAAAACTTATTTCCATTTTAACAGTCTCAGTTACTGAGACATTCACTGCAACTGATGCTGCCACAAAATGGGAGAAGGAACCTGTGAAAGACTTTGCCACAGGCTGGATGACCTTTTATAGATCATACTATTTTTGCATGTTTTACTTCTTTCTACAAGTCTTTCCCTATGTCTCTGTCTTTTTATATATTGCATACCCCTATGCTTTGGGTCCTCATCTCAACAATTCCCTAGCACACTAAAAGTAACATCAGAATTTTCTCCTTAAAGACAGATTATTTCCAACATTCAACTTTACAAATTAGATAATAACAACCATACAAACAGAATAGTCTAAGTTGAAAGGTGGCTGTTAAGATGATCTGGTCTAAACTCCTGAAAGCAGAGATCTAGATTAGGTTACACAGGGCTCTGTCAAGCTAAGCTCTTATTAATTCCTGTGAGTAACTTTCCTCCATTTTTCTGAGCCACCTATTCCAGAGTTTAGCTGTTTCACAGTGAGGAAAATCTTTCCTGTGTCCAGAGGGATTTTTTTTCTGATGAACCTGTGCCTATTTCCTCTTGTCCTGTCTTTGTGCATGCTTGAGAAGAAAGCACCTCCTCTCCACCACAGCTGCACTTTTAAGTGCTGTAAGACTGAAACTGCATCACCCCAAGCCTTCTGCTCTCCAGGCTGAATAAACTCCATTCCTCTTGATTTTCTTCTCAAGGATTTCTTCACATGCTCTTCCATTATCTCACTCTCTTACTTGGGAATATGACCAACATATATTGAACAACATCGCTTCTGAATGTGTGCATTTAGAACGTAAAGGAGAATCACTTCAAAGCTTTCAAAAACAAAACCATGTCATTCTAACATACTTAACTCCCTAAAGCAACTTAAAATCGTTCATTTGCTAGGTCACCTTCCTTGCAGAAAACAAAAAATCAAGTCTTCAAAGTAAACAGCTTTAAATTTTGTCAAATCACAAATGGATCAGACATGAGCTGTGTGTTAATACACGTGCACAGGAGAGAGGTGAAGAATGAAAGGCTGGATTTGAAGGGAACTGGCTTCTGAGTTATTTTTCAAGATTTACGGTCCATGAAGACACCATGTGGAGTGATGCAGAATAACAGGCTTAGAATTCAATTACAATCAAAACTAGAGTTATAGAGGGCTTTTTTTTTTGACATGTCTGAGGTCACTTGGACCCAGAAATAAACTTTCTATACTCTGAAGGAAGTGAGAAACAACCAATAGTACAGGCATAGAAGAAGAGAGTTATGGGATTGTTTGGGTATGGTACTGCAGTATGGCAGTTAAAATAACAACATATCCTCACCTTGCCCTTTCTTTGCATGCCAGGATACACATTTGTAGCCGAATAGCTGCACATTATTTTGGTCACTGTTGGATGCGAACTTTCTCAACCACAGCATTTTAGGTTGTATTTCATATTTTAATTCCACTTCAGTTTTATAACAGCTTATGTAATCCATTTGCACCTGAATTTGAGAATGGCTGTTTTATTTAAGTTGTGAAAAATTGTCTCCTATGAAGTCCAGAGCATCATGTAGATAATCCTGAAGATAAACATGCCCCACTGTTTAACAAAGATTGACAGAAATTATCTGCTTTGAATCTTTATGCTTTTAAATGAACCAGCAAAACCCAGGAATAGCTCTAGAAGTCTCCACAAAGCTTTTCTTCAATCAATAGCCACAGCATTATTGTCAAAAGAATGAAAACTTTGCAAAATATGATTACAAATAAGAACTGAACTATCATCTGAGATCCCATAATGTGACAATTCCTTAATTCCATTGCCATTTAAACACACTTTAAAACACAATATTAAAATGTGAATGAGGAGCAGGAAACTCTTCATGTTAAGCACAGAAAGTTACAAAGAATCACACAGCAACAGACCAAAATAAATGGATGCTCCATGATGCAGACAACATCTGGAGGTTCCCACACAGCCCCTTAGAAGCTTAGCAGCTCTCCCACTCTATTTGCAGGGAGAATCAGGATGACAGATACATAGGATCAGGTACAGAATAAAAATATATATAATGAGATTTTAAAATGCAATAAAAGAGACAGGAAGAATAATTTTTTACAGATCTTCCAAATTTGTATCTCATGGAAGTAAAGGATATAAAGATCAGAATATGTAGCCTATAATGTGAAAGTACTAAATCAGATTTCTGAAAGACTGATTTCTCTTACTTAAAGAAAAAATCTCAATCTAAAAGTTATATATACAACTCTTTTAAACCCTAAATGGAAAAACTGTAGCCAAAAAGGAAAAGACTGAAAAATGCAGCTGCAGAAGAATAATCAGAGACACAGAAATGATAAAAATAGAGCCAGATATTAAATTGTAAAAATAGAACCTATTACCTCCTTACTATTTATTAAAGTGGCAAAATGTTCATGTCATAGCCTAAACTTGCAGGAAAAAGTAAAGATTTAAAAACTCGTCAAATCCAAACTCCCTGAAGACATGTGTTTTGGGCTTTTTTTAAATTGTCTTGACAGGCTTCAACAAAGATAATAAGAAGATAGTATCTAGCCAACATGAAAGAACTATGAAGACAGGGCAAGATTAAGCTATGAAGATCATGCAAGATTAAAGCTGCAGAATAGACACAGATGATTCTGCATGTTAAGGTACTGTAGCTTATATTTAGTGAAAAGAGGAAAATATCACAGAACTTGTTTGCTTAAGGCATTACTCCTAATTAGCATCAAGAAGCAGGTCTAAAATGAAGAAACCAGGCTGATGCTTTGTTGCTCTAATAATGTTAGACTACTGGTGCTCATTGTTCATAATGACTATTATGATTATTACTAAAAGGCTGCAGGGATTCAATACTGATCATTGTGAACAAGTATGGCTGGTCCTTAAATTGGTGTATTCCACTTACAGCTTTTCTTCACAGCTATAATAATTTCATGCAAGCAACAGCAAGCTCAAAGTTATTGCAGTCACCATGAATTCTCTTAAAGAGATTCAAGCAATGTAGTGTCCAAGCTATTTTCAGTAAATATACAGCATTTTTATCAGCAGTGATAAATGCTAAAGGAAAGAGGAAAATAAGGGGTCTGGCAGCAGTATTAAGATGGTGCCATTTTTGTCACATTCCTACCAATTAAATTTTTTCCTTTAAATTTTAAGTATTTGTAACATTTTTACTTTCTCTTTTAACCTTTTAACTGTTCTTTTATGTTATAGCACATCATATTGCACTATTTGTCTCAGTAGCATCCTGCAGAGAACTCAACTGCACAGTTAATCTGAGCTGACATAGACATTTGCTTACTTGTTCCACATGCACAAAACTGTGCATGTCCCAAAATATCCCTATTTTTCCAACAGTGTTAGATTGGTACAAAAAAAAAAAAAAAAAAAAAAAAAAAAAAAAAAAAAAAAAAAAAAAAAAAAAAACCAAAAAAAAAAACAAACCTCCATTATCTCTACCTACACATTTTGATGCAGTAGCTGCATTTTAAGTGCTACTTCATAGTGTCTTTAATCATCTAATTGTATTGAGGAACACAAGAAATGTGTGCTCCTCATTAATTAGTAAGCTTTGCCATGAGATAGCTCTGCTCTCATTGTCTCCACTGGGAGGAAATCCGAACTTACGTGTCTCCTCCACAAATTGTACCACACAAGTCTTTTCAATGTCTCTTCTCCAGAAATGAATTTTCTCCCACATCCTATATCTTACATGTTTGTTCCCCCTTCTTGTATCTACAATTATGTCCTTTTGGGTGTGGGATGGGAAAGTGAGTTTAGGAGTCTGGTTACTCTAAATAAAAAGAATTGTTTTTTGAACCAATTTTATTTTCAATAGCTTACTCTCAGTTACTCAATCTCAGAAAAAAAAAAAAAATTCCCAAGAAATCATATTGAGCAAATAGTTGTGGGCATTCTGTTGCTTCCAGCTGAGCTTAGTGTGCCTCATAAGGAGAATTCATATTTTCTTAGGCAGAACCTCTTTCAAAGACATGCTGGAAAAGGTGATGCTATAAATCTGTGTCAGGCCCAGATGTGCAAGTCTCTGGTGACTAAACGTCATCCCAGCATATTTTCATAAATGCTTCCATGGTTTGTTTATGCAGTTTAAAGTAATGTGTGTATTTTTTTTTTTTAAATCAATCAATGTACATTTGGTAAACATGTGATGTATTAACTGTACATAAAAGGCACAGAGGTGAGAGCCAGAGGCTGTGGCTCAAACTTTGGTCAGAGAATTTTGCTCACAGGTCATAAAAACAGTAACAAGGAGAGTCTCCTTCTGTTTGAGCTTGCAGGATTCAAGCTGTCAAAGTACATCCCTCTATATGTATGTGTACCCCCCACAATAGCTTTGGAACAGCTCAACACAGAATAAAATTGCAGATTTCATAAATTTTCTGTTTATCACTATCCCCAAAGAAATGTATCTTTCTTACTACATAAAAGATTCAGAAAGGTTTAGAACTTTTTGCTAACACAGGTGCTTAATGTTGAAAACAGGACTGTGGGGTTTTTTCAGCTAAAATCATAATATTTAATAATAATTTAAAATACATACAAAATTCACAGATACACATATATGTTCCTTTATTCCTTCAGGCTAATTTGTTTCTATTACTCACATTCCAAGTGTTTGTTTCTTGTGTTTTCACATGTTTAATTTGGTACCTCTGTTCTTGATACCACTTTGGTATCTTCTCAGTCTCTTTCTGCCTTTATATGCTTTTCTCCACTGCACTTTTGGACCTCATTAAAACCCAGTCCCTTATGACATTATCATTTGCTTTCATCATTGTCAACAGGGCATTTTCTTTCAGTACTGTAGGTCATTAAAATTTGCAGTCTTTTCTATATTTCCTGCCATACCTTTATTTCCTTTTCCCTTTAATAATATATAAAATTGTTCTTCATTATCTTTTAAAATATCATTCATGTTAACAAAATCACTTGCTAATTTTAGTCAGAGCCTGGCCCACTCATTCCTCTTCTAAAAACTAAAATAAATAAAGTAAATAAAGGTATGACTATTTATTTACAAAGTACCTTCCAGGAAAAAAATATAAATACCATAAACAAGCATCTTCATCCTAATACTCAGAATCTTCTAACAGAAACTAATATAATGTATTTATTAAGTGTTTAGACAAATATTCAGGCAAACCAACATAGTGTCATGAACTGCTGTCATTCTTAGATGAATTAAATTGGTTATACACCTCGTACAGTATGCAAAAACTCATTTTTGAAGAGACACAAAGAATTTGGGAATAGTTACTTAAAATCAAAATGATCAAAATCTAGGCTTTGCTGGGATTAATTATTTGCGATTACACCAAGGTCAACTATAAATTCTGACTAAAAGAAGCAGTTCTAAGAGTGGAAGGCAGCCACTACTATTTTTACAATGCTCATAGTAATATTGTGACATGAGCCCTGCTATAAACGGGAGCTATGCAATATGAAATTTTCCATGAGTATCCTAGGAAGGAAAATGCAGCAGTAAACACCATTAGTCAAGCAAGACCTACATGTCATAAGCAATAGGCAAGAGTCCAGAAAGGCCACAAGGTTAAAATGCTTTGTTTGAGTAATTATAGGATTTGAAGGATTAGGCTGAACCAAAGGATTTAAGGACATGGAGGGATTAAAGGGAGAAATAAATAAATTAAATTAAAGAGGATGAAGGTATAGACAGAAGCACAAAAAATGATATTACAGTCACTAATTTTTTGAAACAAGAATTGTTAAATAAAACACGTAATTGAATGCAACATGATTTTTCTGTATTTGTTTGGTAGTCATTAACAGAGTCTTCAAAGATTCTTTCCAAAATAGCTGTATGTTTCTGAAAGTGGAGACCAAACAGAAAAAGTGCGTATTTGAGGTGAGATGTCTCAGCCAACTTCTTTGTATCTCAGAATGTATTCCGTGGCTTCTATGAAAGTTAAATCCCCAAGTACAAACCATAGGTGAGATATCACAGCCACCACAGCCTGTTACTGAAATCTGAAAATTCTTGCCATACACACGCAAAAAGAATTTCAATCTTTACTTTATGCTAACCTGAGTTACATATTTTACAAAGCCAAACTTGTTTATTTTAAAAGCCTACTGCCCTTGCAAGCTGTTAATAGTGAGAATTATTTCAGGGTCTGTTTCTTGAATATTATGGATGAGAAAAATTAGTCAAGAGTTATGAGCAATCGACCGCTCATGATAAATAAAATTACAAGATAAAAAGGCTGGGGTGTTTTATGAAACAGTCACGCACAAACGCAAGATAATGGCACTTCCAGCAAAGCCGTGCAAAGAGAATATGGTTTGAGAAACAGCTTTGAAAATCGGTTTGAAAAATGAGAGCTGTCGGGGCCCGGGCCGGGCCGGGCCGAGGCGGGGGCGGCCGGCGCGGGCGCGCCCCCTGCTGGGCGGAGGCGCCGGGAAGCCATCCCTGCCGGCCCGGGCTGGCCGCGGCACCGCGCTGCACGGCGGCCCTGAAACCACGGCGGCCCTGAAACCACGGCACTGCCAGCGGGACGCCTGCTGCAAACAAAACCAAACAGTGTTAGCAGCACAGAAAATCGGGCACGAAGTTCCTCGCACATTTCCTTAACTATCATTACTAAGGCCTAGGTGTTCAGTTTCTCTCAAAGTGATCATCCTAGAAGCCCAGTTTTGCTTCAGGAACATTAAGCAATAGCCCTAAACTGGTTAGCATTGGTTTATTATTTCCACATTTAAATAAAATATGATAGTAACAAATAACAACTTTTAATATAAGCGCTGTTTTTTAATATTACAGTATGAGGGATTTTTTTCTCTCTCAAGTAATATTTAACTTACATTTCTTGATTCAGACAGAATACTGCTTCAGAAAACTACATAAATTCAGACACTAGCCCAATTTACAGATCCTATAATTACACCAGGCCTTATTTCTAAAATAGGAAATGGACGTAGTGTCCAGAAGTGCTATGTTACAAATAATGCCAGTATGGCACACTGATTCATAACTCTTTATTCATTAAATCTGCTAACCTATCTCAGATTGCAAAAACTTTACACATTTGAATAGAGCATCCTTTTCATCCTATTTGAATATTGACATCATAGGGCAACAAGAAATATTATTGTTGGATAATTAAAGGAAAATATATTGGTGTCTTTTGAAGTTCAGTTTTTCTACATCACGGAAAAATCAAGTTACTTTTCTTACAAGCTGTTGTTATTTTCAGCCAAGAATTATCAGTTGCTTGCTGTCTAAAAAACTAGCTTTCTCTAAAGTGAATATTCCCAGTGAAACAGCATTCCCTGACAGCTCATGCTGGCAAATTTTCTCACACTCCCTTCAGCGTGCCGAGTCCTGATCATCAAGTTTCTAGAGTGATTTTTAGATTTGGAGCTGTTTGTGGTGTAACCATTCTCATACAGTATGTGTTGGGGGGTGAGAGGGAGTTAACTGTAAAGCTCTTCACCAGTAGCAGGGATGGCTACTGATTTCCATCATATGGGTCACTGACCAGACACCAGATGGTAGAAATATCCTGTCCTACTAATCTGGCCCAGAGTTGGCAATTCAGAGGTGAAAAGCTTTATCCCATTACCAATTGCCTGAGCCGTCCTGTCTCCAACCTGCAGGCTAAAGCTTAAACAGTTAATAGTCTTGGAATAACTACCACCCCCTCAAATATCCCATCCACTGCACATCTCAGGCATCTACTGGGCCGATCTGAGAGAAGATCCACAAATGTCAGCACATTTTATTGACTTTAAATTCTACCTAAGGAGGAATGAAAAAGAAGCCAGACTGATAAAATTACAGCATCAATTAGCATAGTACTACTTATGCAATGTCTGGAAGGAAAAGTTTATTGCAGGAAAAAATATCAGGAAAAGTAGAAAATGCAAGTAGGCTGTTTGTGAGAAATGCAATCTGGAAATAAATGGAGTAGGCATCATAAGAAGAAAATACCATTATGCAATTCCCTTTTGTAGGTTTCAAGAAAAGAATCATTATTGGTATTAACACTACACAATCAGAACACCTTAATCAGCTTAGAACAGAACCAGTTTGAGCAAATTTATTCATCCTATCATCCCCATTTTCTTTGCCCTCTGGACAAGTACTTGGCTCTGCTGCATGTTCAAGCTTTTAAATTGTACACAGTAGATTTCTGTATGGAATCCACAATTGCTATCAAAATTTCTGTTTTACATTATAAGTTGCCAGAGAAACTACTTTTACGTTAGTGAAGATGACAAAAAGCATATAATTTGGAGTTAAAGAAAACTGCAGGAGAAAAAACTCACAGAATTTTTGAGCTTCTCTATATCCAGAAGTAATCACTGCAGTTCTTTAAAAATGCAAATGAGTTAAGTACCTGTATAAATTTTAAAAAAATGAGAACACAAGTTAAAGGAGCTGATAGATAAATTCTAAATGTAAATATTTACACATTTCTAGGTTAGACATAGATATATTTGGAACTATATCACTCCTGAAGAAAAACATCATTCAGATTACATATCATGCTCTTATAAAATACTGTCCCACTATAATTACCATAATTAACAGGACATCCAGTTAGACCCTTCACACATCTGGAAGACTGGACTGTTCAAACCTGTAACTAACCATAACCCCAATCATAAACCTAAGCCCTAACTCTACCCATAACCGTAACCCTTACCAAAACCCTGACCCTATGATGGCTCGGGGGTGGTGCTGGGGAGGGGTTGGGGGTGGAGCTCCGTGTGACTTGTCAGGGGCGGGGTGAAGAGGCAATGCCATGAGGCAATGGGGGCTAAAAAGATAAACATAAGATCACAAGGAGCACTGCTGCCGTTTCTGTAACTGTCTGGCATCCACATGGAACTTAATTGCATTTAGCTGGCAATAATCTAAAACCCATTTGGTATGGAACTATGTGCTCCTGACAGACTTCACCGGGAAGGTCTCTGTTTTGGAAAACCCAAACATGTCTTTAGTGTACATTATCTCCCAATTGCCCTGTTCTCTAAAACAGCATCATCTGTTTCCTTTGAAAAGTTTCTATCAGCACTTACAGCTCAAAGAAAATATTATTTTAAAAACCCTTAATGTGCATATATACCTGGATATCCACAGCTGCTCAGATGAGTAAAACTATGCGTATATTCAGCACTATGAACACAGGGTAGAAACTGCAACATCTGCAAAAATGTAGGTAAAAGTGACTTTAGGATGACTGAGCAAATAAAATGGGAGTTTTATTTGAACTATCTGAACTGTAATAGGAGGCCAAGACTGTTAGATGAATGAAATGAAATCGTTGAGAATATCAAATTACTGTTATGTTATTCTCTTATAGCAAACAGCTATGATAGTCTGTGAGAGTTGTTTAAACTACAGGGTAATATTGGTACTAGAAGAATAAGCAGGACATTAATAAATTTAAACTGGAAATAAGAATGCATTACTATCAGGGTGTTTCAGATGAAAAGGGGAATGATGATAGTAAAACACTGTTTATTACTTCCCCTTGGCAGCCTTTCACATGCCCCTGAAACTGGGAGTGCTTTCCTTCCTATGGAAAAGTAGTGTCATTCTCTTTCAGGAGCCCATCAATGAAATAAGGATACCACCTCCAGCAAAGAGTATGTCCTATGTTTGCTTCCACACAAGAGGAGCCAGGACAGAAGAGTCTTACTGGTTATAATTAGCAAAGTTGTCAATACTTTTTTTCATAGTATCTTTCTGGATACTATGGATAAACACATCATGTGATGAGTGAGCAACTGACTCATGAATCAGCTGCAAAGGGTTATAGTGAAGGGGGTGACATCAGACTGGTGACCTGTCACTAGTGTAGTTCCAAGGCTCCAGCCCTGTCCCTGTGCTTGTCAACATCTTCATTAATGAGCTGGGCACAGGACTGGAAGAGATACTAAACAAATTTGCAGACTGTACAAAACTGGGAGGAGCTGTTGGCTCCCTCAAAGGCAGGGAGGCCCTGCAGAGACACCCTCACATTAGAGGGCTGAGCAATCACCAACCATATGAAGTTCAACAAGGGAAAGTTCTGGATTCTGCACCTGGGATGGGGCAACCATGGCTATGGACAGACTGAGGAATGAGAGACTGGAAAGTGGTGCCACAAAAGGGACCCTGGTGGTCCTAGTCAATGTCAAGTTGAACATGAGTCAACGGTGCCCTAGTAGTCAAGAGGGCCAAGTGTGACCTGAGGTGCATCAGTCACAGCAGCACCAGCTGGGCAAGGGAGGGGATTGTCCTGCTGTGCTCTGCACTGGGGCGGCCTCACTGGGGGCATTTCTGGGATCCACAATATAAGAAGATATTAAGCTATTAGAGAGCATCCAAAGTAGGGCAAAGAAGCTGGTGAAGGATCTTAGGTGAAGCCATATGAGTCGCTGAGGTCACTTTTCTCAGTCTGAAGAAGACTGAGGGGAGACCTCATTGTAGTCTACAACTTCATTGTAGGGAATGAAGGGAATTGGAGGGGTCACCGATGTCTTCTGTGTGGTGACCAGTGACAGGACCTGAGATGAAGTCCTGAAGTTGTGTCAGGGGAGACTTAGGTTGGATATTAGGAAAAAGGTTTTTCATCCAAAGGGCGTTTAAGCACTGGAACAGCACTAGCCTGGCAGCGTGCAGTGCTGCCGGGCACATGCTGTGACTCTTGGGGATGGTGCTATGCAGGAGTTGGACTTGGTCATCCCTGTGAGGCCCTTCCAACTCAGCTTATTCTGTGGCTCTGTAATAATGCAGCAGAGCGTGGAGCTACCATGGATTCCTCAGCCGGTTTGAGCTTTGCACACTCATAACCACGGCTCGTGATTGGCGGCCGGCAGAGGGGCCCTAACGCCCGTGACTGGGGATCACCCGGCATTCCCAGGCTCCCTCCGGCAGCGCAGCTCCGCCTCTGAGGCGGCGCGGGCGCGCAGTGACGCAGGGGGCGCGCGGCGGGGCGGGGCGCGAGGCCGCGGCCGGCAGAGG
>VWYO01012214.1:271964-284553 GCA_013400275.1 Rhadina sibilatrix | reverse complement strand
GTCGCGCCGGGCGTGCGGGCCGGCGGCGGGGGCCGCGGGCGGCGCGGGGGCGCGGATCGGATCGCTCCGTCCCGTTCCCCGGCGGCCAAGCCCGGCGTCCCGGCACAGCAGTGTGCGGTGCCTGCCGCCTCCGGAGAGCGGGTTCTGACACTTCGGTCCCTTTCTGAAATGGTGCCAGCAGCCTCAGCTCGAAGCAAACGTGTGCACTGGCGGATACGTGCCAGGAGAGCAGGGAAGGCTCTGGTGCTGCCGAAAGGGAGGACAACAAGCTGGGTGTGAGGCCTGCTTTGCTGACGGATTTAATTTCTTGGGTGTGACAGATTCCAGGGGGAAAGAAGGGGGAGGAGAACCTTAAGTGCTTTAAGATCAGATCCTACATTAATTACTTTGTTCAAAAGCCTTCAAATTATTTTTTCAGTGTTGTCCTGGATGATCTGGCATGCAGATTTAAAATACAGACATTTTGAAGAGGGAGAGATCGGGGTGGTGATCTTGGAAATCTTTTGTTTCTGTTATTGTAACATGCTCTGCTTTGGAGCAAGGTTAAGTCCTGTTTGCTTAAAAGCAACTTTAGTCCATCTCTTCTTGGAACATCATTTTTGCTTTTCCTGTTGCCTTTTTTTTTCCTCTTATTCTCTGTCTGTCATCAGGGAAAGAATTAAAAATATGTAGTTACCCATGTTTAGTTGAATTAAAGCGTAACAGAAGGCAGGTTTGTGCCTCTTTGGCCTTGCTGATTGGAAAGAATATGTTTTTGTCTAAAGATGTCACTTTAATTTCTTATTAATAGTCCATGTAGTTTTGATTTAAATTTCTCTAATGTTATTTCATTGAACTCAAATTACCATTGATTAGAATTCCTAAACTTTAAAACTCAGGATTTCATTATAATATATTAAAAATAATATTATTAATGTATTTTGTACATGTATATTACAAAGTATATTTCAGTATGCTGATGTGCATGTATTCTCATAGCCGTGTGTTGCTTGCCCACTTTCAAAACGTCTCTTTTAAATCTATATTTCATAATACTGTTATATATAATGATTGTGGGTGATATATATTTCATATATATTATCTCCTAATAGTTTCAATCAGCTATTTAAAAAAAAATAACTGTATGTTTGTCTTAGGGTAGGAAGTTTGACTATAAATTAAGAAGGTTTTTTAAATACTATAAACAGACTACAGTCAGTAATAGAAGTGTATTTGAGAATATCATAAAAAGCCACGTGAAAGTTGTGTGACATGTAATCACAGACTGTTCAGCTAGGTGGGTATGTAGTGAGTACTTCCTTAGCCTCCACCAAGTTTGGAGCTTGAGGAGTTTGCCGCTCTGTCTGTCTCTGGGTTTGAATTCAGAATTCTTGTTGCAGTTTTTTTAAACTCTTTTGGCTGAGCTGTAAATTTTAAAAGAAATTGCTCTATTTAATTGCATGAGCAGTTTCTTAAAGAGTTGTGTAAAACATTAATGTGGAAGCTTCGGTGTTGTGGAAGTTTATTTTTTTTATAACACCTCTCAGGTGTTTTTATAACCCCTCTCAGTTATAAAGCTTTTCCAAACTTATTGTTACAAACAGAGTGTTCATAAAATCAAAAGGTAGAAGTATCTTTTCATTAGTGAAAGATGACTTCAGAAACCACTGATAACTGCTATCACCTTAGGTCAGTTTAACGTGTCTGTAAATGGTACCTCCAGATGCAGAAAGCTGAGTTCTTGTTGGACTACTTTTTTTTGGGTTTTTTTTATAGAAAGTATAAATAAAGTTTACTTATTAGACTCCTGGGCTGTCTCCACATGGAGAGCTAGTGGACACCTGGGGTAATCCTCACTAAACTTGGGTGAACTGTGACTTGTCATCTTTGGAGGTTCATTATGACAGTGGACCACATAGAAATTCTGTATATAAGAGGAAAATGAGCTTGAATTTTAGGTATAAGCTAATTTACCATATCTAGTCATTCAAATAGTATTTTTATTTACTGCTACTTTAGAGGAATTCCTGTAGTTTTTATCAATAGGAAACTTTGAACTTGAACAAATGGCCTCACGGGTGTAGCACATTAAAAACCTGTGTTCCGCTGGCATATAACACTCTTTATATGTTGCAGAAAAATTTTGCATTAACACACTCCTTAGAATCTTGAACTCTACTTCCTTTTTTTAAGAAAATTCAATATTTAACAGCTGGTGAACTGTCAGTACATCAATTACTATAAAAAGGAATTTGAAAAAAACCCAAACTGTTTCATATGCAAAGGGTGTGGAAGCCGTCTGAAGCAAAGACAGATGGATTTTGTAACATTTATCGGAGCTGAAATGAAAGGAAGTTATGCCAAGCTTACAAAATCACTTCTACATCATAAGATAGTACTAATTTATTTTTGTAAGCATATTACCCTTTTGGAAGTAAATCTGTAGTAACCATTCTTGGAAGTTTCTTGTGACCATTGCAGAGCTGATAATGGTCAGTGAAATGAATTGACCGTTACTGCTTCCCTGCTGCATACCTATTTGGAATGCTTTCAAAGCATGTGCTCCCCTCCTTGGGAGTAATGATTAATTAGCTCTTTCATCTGAGTTTAATTTTGTCATCCTTGAACTTGCAGTTGGGTTATTGGAAGGGTGGAGGAGAATCACAGGAACGTTTGCCATGGCTGGTGCACACGAAATGCTGCAGGAAAAAGTAGCTATTAAGAATTTGGACAAGGAGTAGGATGGAAGAATGTGTGTTTTAAAAGGTATTGCTGATGGCTTAAGATATCTAACTATTTTACATTTTCCTTGCTGCCATGCAAAGTAGTCCAGCCTGTGTTCTGTAAGAAAACAATATTATATTAATATGCATGTAGATTACATAACATGCCAAGAAGAGTTTGTCCCTCTCTGGGGGCCGTGCCCAGAACTTAGGACATGGGAGGGAGTGGCAGAGTTGTTAATACTTGCCTTTGATAGATATGCACTTGAAAGCCTGTTAGTGCTGACTTTCTTTGCCTAGTTCTGGTACAACCTAAAGAGTTCTAATGCATCTGGGAGAGATCACAGATAGAAAATACTAGTAGAACCTTTAAGAAAACTCTGCACAAGTGCTGTCTGTTGACTGTAGGGGCAAACCAGCTTCTTCTCAGGAGACATGGCTGCTATTACTTTAGTCCTGCTTACTAAAGATTGAAGAGAGTAAGAGTTAGGGAAGATTGTCTGCTGTGAGAAATCACCCACATTATAGGGGAAATGGGTGGAATTTGATTGTCATCCTAATAAAATCACACATCTCTGTTCAGATTTGCAGTCTACTTTGTTCAGTTACAAACAGTTTAGGATTGTTCAATAGACAAAGCAGACCTGAAGGAACATGCATTCTATCCTTAGTTTAATTTTAAAAACTTTGTAAAGCGAGGGAAATGCATTGGCCTCAATGAGATTGTATAGCAGATTGTCCTGGTCAAATACAGCTAGCTGTGCTCATCACAAGGGAAAAGTCAGAAATTAAAGACAGTAAGGTATAGATGGTTTGACTCTGTACAAATTAGTATCTAACATGAGTTTAAGAACTCTCTGTACTGTATATATCACAAAATTACAGGGGATTGTAGTGTCTAATTAGCTATCCCTAGATGATATCCAACTGCAAATAGGAAATCAAAATTGTGATGAGCCATGTAAAATGCCTTTCATCCTGTAGCATTCATCTTTTTAATTGCTGGCCAGCCAGCATTTTCCTAGGTGTTACTAAGCCTTTCAAAGCTGGTTTCTTAAGATATTGACTAAGTTTATTATAGCACTGTTAGATTTGTATATACCAGATTCTTCTGCTTGTGTTCTGCTCTGTCTGGACTATGTGGGTTGTGTATGCGAATTTAATCGCTTTCAGTCTATTTTTTTAAATGTATTTGCACAGTCTGTTCTAGAATGCATATAAAACATCTGGTTCCACAACATCCTGTGGCAAGTTCAGGTTGATTATAATTTTCACACAGCTTACCCTTGTTAGTTTTGCTCTGATCTTCAGCTATTGTCTTTTGACCCTTTATTTTCATATTGGGCAAGAGAGAGCACAGTCTCTATGCAGCTTCTCCAAGCCATTCATTTTGTAGGCCTTTGTCTTATTTCCCTTGTTAGCTGTAAGTAGCCTCTTCTCCAGACTGAAGAGGCTGATCTAATCAGTTGTTGATTATATGAATGGTATTCCATGTATTTTTAAACTTGCCTTTGTCTGAGCTGTTTTTTACTTTACTGAGAAGAGTTTTTTGACTTTTTAAGGTTGGTTTGGTTTTTTAAAGAAAGTGAACTACCCTGCTCTCAGACTTGAAATACAGGCACAGATTAGTTCTGTACACTGTCACAATAAACAGTTCTGTTTCTTTTTCTAACTATTTATTGATCCATATGGAGCACTAAACAGTCCAACTGATCTAAAGTAAACTGTCCCATATCCAGATATTGTTGTGGGTGGTAGTTACTAGCTCAGAGGCTGTGATTCCAATAGGAACCCAGAATTTTCTCCTATCTGCAGAGATACATAGGCTTTGCTTTATATTGATCTATAAGCATTGCTTCTCACATTGTACGTCACAATCCTTCTCCAGTTCTTCAGTTAGGCCTTATCTTCACTGGTATAACTTTGATAACTTTGTATTGTCAACAGTCTTCATTTATGAATGTATTATGAGCATAAACCAGTGCAGATTTTCCCCAAGGATCTGGAAGTGATTTTCTGCAGTGTGGAAGCTGCTTAGACAGTTTGTGGCTGTTCCCTGAGATACTTGTACATGCAAAAGCTTTCCCTTTTTTCACTTGGTTGCTTAGTTTCCTCATGATTTAAGTGAGGGACTTGGAAACTCAAATAGAGTCTATCATTTAGTTGCCCTTTATCCATGTTGTTCTCCTCCATACTCTTAATAAATTCCATTAATTTTGCAGAGGAGGACTTCATGTAATCCAAGAATAATTTGGGTTAGAACAGACCTTAAAGGTCTTTTAGTTCCAATATCCCTGCCATGGGAAGGAAGGGACACCTTCCACTAAACCAAACTGCTCAAAGCCCCATCCAACTTGGCCTTGAACTCTTCCAGGGACAAGGCATTAACCGCTTCTCTAGGAAATGTGTTCCAGTGCCTTACCACCCTCTCAGTAAAGAATTTTGTCCTAATATCCAGTCTAAACCTATCTAGTCTGAAGCTATTACCCTTTGGTCTATTACAAATGCCTGGGTAAAAAGTCCCTCTCCAGCTCTTTTGTAGCCCCTTCAGGTACTGGAAGGCCACAGTAGGTCACCCTGGAGCCTTCTCTTTTCCAGACTGTGTTGCCTTAGTGACAGCCAGGCTGAATCTTTCTCATTGTATTATTTGTGTCAGCTAAGTCTGTTCTTGATTACGAGATGTCAGTCTGGATCTTCTTTGAGGCTCTCCAAATATTGACTGTGTTTTCTTTAGGTACTTTGTCAGCTCCAAGGGAGAGATTGTGCACTTTGGCTAAAAACGCAGCTGTTTCGTTACTGCTTAAATGTTCGTTGCTACTTCTGCATAATCTGAGCCCCTCAACAGGTTATGGAAACCTCCCTAATGTTTTGGGCAGTTTTACTTTGCTTTATCAGATGTTCTGTTATAGCTGATCATCTTTCGACCTTTAGAATTTCTTTTACCAGTCTTTAAGGAAAGAATTGATAGTTCTGTTGTTTGATTCTGTTTCAGCTGGGAGGCTGGGGAACAATATATTCTTATGTCAGATTTCTCAGAGTGTAAAATTTTCTTAGTTTTTCTCCTGGACACATGCAGCCTTTTCTAAGGAACCTCCTTCCATCCAGAGTTCTCTCTCTCTCTAGTTCAGATAGCTCCAGGTCAAGTATTTTGAGATGTTGGATGTTCTTTAGAGCTCAGTATTAAAAACTGATACACTAATTGAATTTCCTTGGTAAGACATTCATTTCTAGCTTTCTAATATTTTACACTTCTTTAAAGCAAAAAGTATTCTAGTTATATAATGCTGTCATTGATTTTGGTGATCAGATTCTTCTGTACTGCTTAGTGTGAAAGATGAAGGTAGATTGAGATCATTTATTAAACAAGAAAAAATAAGGAAGAGTCACTGTTAGGCAAGAATTGTAAGCTGATAGTGTGTTATGGGAGTAGTCACAAAAATTATTCTTTAGCATCAGAGGTTAGGGATTTTTTTTTAACATCTGATGAGCTGACTGTGAGTTTTAACTCTGGTGGTTGGAGGTTGTCCTCCCTAATAATTTAGTTTATTGCTTTCCCCTCGTTACTGTCAAACAGTGATAGAAGAAAAAAAGTCAAGACTTTTTCCAAGTCCTCTTCATCACTGACCTGAATAAAAGGATAGGTTTGTTTGGATTTTAGGATCGTTGGGTTTTTCCTTGGCGTTGTGCACCAAGTTCAAGTTTTAGTATAGAGCCCATTTTGAGTCCAACTAATGGTTTTAACCAATCTGATAAGCAGAGAAAAAGGTGTTTGTTTTTGTGAGTTTTTTTTCTAAACTTCAGGGAAAAATTATTTACAAGCCTATGTGGAAGAACTAGGAAGTGTGGAGGGCTAATAAAAGGATGTAGCATTATCTCATAGCGTGAAAAAATTAAGTTAATGAACCAGTCTTAAGCCAGACTTGAAAAATACTGGTCACCAGCTGTTAAAGATATTGCCCTAAATAATGCTGCCGTTTGCAGTTCTTGCTGTAGTCTAAGGGCTCCATGTTCCCATCTTACAGGGTAAGGGATTCTGCTAATAAATACTCCTTTTTTTGAGAGAGAGATCTCAAGTGAAGTTCTTTAGTACTGATCCAATTCTAAAGAATACCAGAACATTTGAAGAATTTTCTTTTTCTTCTACTGTACCCTACAACAGGGATTTTAATGTGCCTGGATACAGCATCTGTCTTACTCTGGGTCTGCCACCTGCTTGTTTTATTTGACAGCCTTTAGCTGCTGCATGGATCTTCATGGCTAATAAGCTGTTTCCCATCTGGCTTACTCAGTGCTCAGTGTCTTAGTCCTTTAAATGCTAAAGTTCTTAATATGGGGTAAATCTGCTACATAAAGTAAAAGGGATGGGGCTGCTGCTAAGGATGTACAGGAGAGATTGGAGCACTCACATTGAGACCAGAGTTTCACCCTTTTAGGGGACAAACTAGTAATATTGGAGCAAGCTGTTGTCTTTTAAAAGTAGCATAAGATGTCTTGCTAAAACACTTCAAGAATAGTACCTCTATGATGAGTAGTAGTTGAACCTAGTCTCAAGCATTGGATCTTCTGATTAGTTACAAAAGATGTAAAATCATATGTACAACTGTGTTAGTCTTGGTGTTGATTCTTATAGAAATACTTGCATACTTCAAGACAGAGGACTTTAGACATAAAATAAAATTGTGGGTTTTAGTATGAAAAATAGCTGAAGTACTGCTTTGACAAAAATGGGGGGGAGGGGGATGTATATTTGCCAGTAAACTAAGGGGAAGATCTTTCATTTCTTTCTTCTTTTCAACCTTTGTTATTTTGATGAAGTTTGCTTTCTTCCTGAAAAACAAGAATCAGATTTTTAGCTGCCTTTCATACTTGGAAACAGGTGTGAAACCAATTATTTTTCTCTAGGCAGCAGATGAAATTTATAGTGTGAGAAAAGAGTGTCATAAATTGCCCTATTCTTTACTTGAATTCTTGTTTGTATGGCACCCTCAGTGCAGATGTGGAAACTGGTGTGAACACAAAATCTCTGCCTCTGTTTCTTGGGGTGATTTTGGTTTTGTTCCCTCTTTTTTGAAAGCTAAATAGGGATTTTAAAATGCTCAACACATTAATAGTAAGGCCTCCAGCTAATATTCACTAAAGGATGATGTCTTGGGTTATATGTAGGATGGAAGATCTTGCAAATAAATAGTTGAATTCTAGTGTTGCTAGCTGTATTTGAAGGAAACTGCTGGAATGTTTTAGAAAATACAACTAAATATCTTTCCCTTGAGAACAGGGATTTGAGAGATTATGGCATCTGAAGCTCACAATGTTAAAAAACAGAAAGTATTGCATATTGAAGGTCATCTCATTGATCTCCCCAGAAAAAGAATCTCTTCTTCCACTAGAAAGATCATGAAGGAGGTAAGCTGTTTGTGTTGTTTGTTGGTTATTTTATGT
Source organism: Rhadina sibilatrix (assembly GCA_013400275.1). Lineage (NCBI taxonomy): Eukaryota > Metazoa > Chordata > Aves > Passeriformes > Phylloscopidae > Rhadina > Rhadina sibilatrix. Next base: position 276,412 of record VWYO01012214.1, on the reverse strand, counting down.
CCTCTGAGAAAAGCAAAGAAAAGATTTAAACAAGTTCATAGTTCTGAGCAGTCTAAATCTAGAAGCACAGCACTACTAACCATTTGGTGTTTAGGTGTGCAATAGAACTTCAAGCTGAACAGCAGTTATATTGTGAAAGCTGTGTCTTTTCATAAGGCAGCAGCTACACAGATCAGTGCATCATATTGTCCATATGACTGGTAGGTACTGATGCAGTCTCACTCTTGCCTGCTTTCCTGCAATCTAGCCATAAATGTTTCAATACAGGAATTCTGTCATGAAAAAGTTCTTTCTTGCCAAGAAAGCTACATGGCACAAGTGAGAGGTGGAGTAGGTGAAACCCTTTCATTGAAATGGATCTGTTGTATAATCATACAGCTTCATCTACCACGTTGGTAAATGAAAATCTACCATATAGATTTTCACTGGATTCTTGCTACTCAAAAGTAGTTTTTCTAACCTCATACCTATGTTACTGGCTGAAGAGTACAGAGGAAGCACTAGACAGGCAGACTTACTACAGTGTTTGGAGAGATCTTACTGTGTTTGCCTCTGTTTGTTGAAATTTTGTATTAAGACTAACATTGACCAGTGTTAACAAAAATCATAACATTGTCTTGCTGATGAGCACAATGTAAGTGTTACCATTAGTGCTAAGTAGTATAGACTGAAGTGTTTCACCCTTTTTAGTAATACAGCTTTTTCCTCTATTTCCTTTCTCCCAGGGTAAGAAATCTCCAAAACAGCTGGCTTCATACACAAACAGGTAGGAGAGCTGTGCTGTGTGGTATCTGAGCTTAAAGTGTGACAGAGATAGGGAGGTAGACACAGTTGAAATTGATTACAACCCTAAAGCAAACACAAATGGATGATAAGTCTTGATTTTAGTGACAGTTCTTGGTTTTTGTGTTTTCTTCCGTAATAATGAGTCTCTGCATTAATACAAACAGGGAAGAATATTGGTGGCATGACTTCTGATAATGCCAAGTGTGATTAAGACGTATATTGGGGGGGAAAATGTTTTCAAAAACCTGAATTGTGATTACTGAATTAATAATTTTATATATATATAAACGTAATAATGCAATTGATTTTGTTTGGATCAACCTTCACTAAAATAGTACTTTATTATTGCAGAGTAACGGTTGGAAAAACGGTGACCAGTCCCCTCTCTCTTTTCAAAGTGGTATATTGTAAAAGGAAAGTTCATTGTTATACTCCAAAGCCTTGCTACAGAAAGAAACTGTGCCCTAAATCTAGGGGCCGTGACATGGCAAATAAAGAAAATGAACTGGCTTGTGCAGGGAATCTGCCAGCAAAACTTCACAACAGTCGTACACACTTGCTGAATTCTAGTGACTCTGGCTCATCTCAAACAGAAGGCCCCTCATCCAAATACAGTGCATTTTTTTCAGAGGTAGGTGGAGTTTGAAGAAAACTCAATTTATAAAAGAAGTGTTCCTAGTAATTAGCTGTGAAAGTTTTCTTTCTTTAGATTAATTTCCTTCAATTCTGCAAATATCAGGTCTTCTGATGTGCAGTCTGTCAGTTTATGGTGATAGAGTTGTCAACAGTTATAGTCCTGCCACTTTTCTTCATATTTGTGTCGGGTTAGAAGCTCAGATCTACCAGACTTGACTGGGTTAAAATAGTACCAGCACCAAATGAGAATGTTGTTTTGACCTGCTTAGGTTTCAGGAACTGCCAGGACATGTGTCCATATGTGTGTTTATAGAAGTGTAAAAATGTTAGTGTATCAATGAGAATAAACTGGTGAGGTAGATTAGGACAACTTTCAATATTGTGTGAAACTAACTTAAGTGTTTATATGAGATTTATTTCTTGTTAGGATTGGTTGAGGAGACCTAGTGCATGCTTGCAGGGCTTCTGAAACTGACTAAAAGGTCAGATATTTAAATGAAATGGATTTTGTGACAATGAAGGCCACTTAAGGCCCTTAATGTTGAAGTTTGCATTTCTGTCACAATAGATTTTTTTGTTACTCATTGAGGCTTGCCATGTGTTTAAGCTGAGGCATGGCAGGGAAGGTAACATCAGAGACCATCACCATGCTGTCCTGTCACAGTGCTATAAATGTGGGCTGCCATGAGGAGAGATCCCTGAGAGGCCAGTGGGCTGAAGGTGCAAGTCTGTAGCACTTCTGCACTATTTAATTTGGTTTCAAGAAAAGAGCAGAGTAGCTACAATAAAGAGGTTACAGAAAGATGGGTAAAGAAATGAAGGTGGGGAAGACTGATTTTCTGAGAAGCTAAGGACCAGATCACTGGCCTCTGGCCACAAATGACTATTTAACTGGTTTGAGAAATATGTGTGACTCTGCAGTGTTTATTCCAATCCAAGGTCTAATTATAAAATGGCTGAACTTCATTCAGAGAACAAGCTTTTTCAGAAATGAGCCTTATCTGTCTGAGTTTGGAATAATACATGTAACTACTTGTATCTAAATTGTGTCAAAATTAATAATCATCTAAGAAAAATGTTCTCAGTGTTGGTAAGAATTACAGGTTGATGCTTATGAATGCTCATTTTTATTAGATATTATTAGATACCTGTCTTAGGTGGTGAAGAGGTACAAGCCTTACTCTTGCGGCTTTCATGTAAAGTAGGTCTAATATTTTTGTGCCCCCTGTTAAGGGAAATTTATGGATTTAAGTCTATTCTTAGATAAATTTCTAAAACAGACTCATCGGCCTACAGGTAGAAATATGTATTATCATATACCAGATAATATTAGAGTAGCTTATTGTTTTATTGCTGGCTACTTAACTTGTGGCAACATTTTATATTTTTAAAAACATGCAGGTTTCTCAGGACCATGAAACTATGGCTCAAGTTCTTTTCAGCAGGAATCTGAGACTGAACGTGGCTTTAACCTTTTGGAGAAGGAGAAGTATAAGTGAACTGGTAGCCTACTTAGTGAGGTAAAAGAAATCTCTTCTTTTATATTGTTAAAATGATAGCAATCTCAAATATGCCACAGTAACCTGAGCAGTACTGTAAATGTTGTGACTTAGTTACACTTTTTAAAACATAGTGAAAGCATATGCTTCTACTACTCGTAGTGGGATCTACTAGTAACACTTCTGATTTTATTCTTCATGTTTCTAGGATACAGGATCTTGGAGTAGTAGTAGACTGCCTTCCTGTGCTTACAAACAGGTACAAATTGAAAAAAGTGAGGGATTAGAATCTGCTTATAACCACACTGAAATCCAAGCACTAATGAAACATCTTGTTTTTTAAGTTTACAGGAAGAAAAACCATATATTTCAGTTGGCTGCTGTGTAGATCTTTTGCCTTTAGTGAAATCTCTGCTTAAAAGCAAATATGAAGAGTAAGTATCAGCTCGGGATGTTTTTAAAACATTACTACTTCCTGGCTATGCAGACCCCTAGAAATCAATGGTTTTTATCCTCTGACTCTTGTTCCCTCTGCACTTCTCCCAACTCTGCCTTTCTAAGGAAATGAGAAAGTTCCAGAATGAAAGCTTTCCTCTGAACCTTTATCCTTTAACAAAACAGTGGTACAGAAATACTTTTCTGCAATGTTAGGGACTTGGGGAAGAGGATTGGCTTTGCCCTTATGTGGATTTTTTTATCCTAAACAGTAAAAAAGAATAGCACTGAGGTTTCAGTATGCTTTTTAACATGAAATCAAGACAGAGTTTTCTTCTGCTTTTTTGACAAGAACTTCAGTTTACCACTTAGAAATTGCAAGTGTAAGCAAGTATTTAAACCTACCAATTGGTCTAGATTTTCTTTCTTCCAGAATAGAAAATGTGTTACTTTCTAAATTGCTTACAAATTTATCTCAGTGCTTTATCTGGCCTGTAGATAATGTACAGGGCGGGGGAAATGCGTAATGTGTAAAATGTGTTGTTACAGGTATGTGATAGTTGGTTTAAACTGGCTTCAGGCTGTCATTAAAAGATGGTGGTCAGAACTATCTGCACATACAGAAAAGGCAGAAGATGGGTAAGTATAGTTTTGGGAAATATTTAAATGTGTTTCTGTAGCCTATTTCATCTCAATCTGTTTTTAATTTTGATCAGTAGGAGCACAACTTGCCTACAACAGGTAAAATTATTATTTTAAAGTTAAAGCTTAAAAGGATAGTCAGGTTACTTTAAGACTAAGTTACTTCGGCATCTGCACATCAGGTGACTGGAGCAAGTGACAACATACTAAATTCTAAAGCTTATTGTTGATCTAATGCATAGAAGGTGGTGAGTTTGGGGAGAGCAGAAGAGCCTATCTGAGACAAATCCCTGCTTGTATTTCTCAATAGGTTGTGGTATCTGTAAAATAATGAGGGTGCCTGGTAGATGCATGTTTTGCTGTTTGTGCTCATCTGTATAAGTTAGTCTTTAGTTTTTGTTTGGGGGGTTTTTTTGTGGTTTTTTTTTTTTTTTTTTTTTTTTGTGTTTT
>VWYO01012214.1:228308-253405 GCA_013400275.1 Rhadina sibilatrix | reverse complement strand
GGCGGCCTTGCTCGGGCGGGAGCCGGCGTCTCCCGGGGCCCTGCGGCCCGCTCGTAGGCCCGGCCCGGCCTGGCCCTGAGATGGCGGGCGGCGGGGCAGCTCCTGCAGGGCTCGGCCGTGTCCCGGTCAGCCGCGCACGGCTGCGGGATCGTGGGATCACAGCATCCCGAGTCGAGCTGCTGGCGCTGCTGTGAACACTGGGCCCTTGCCTTGTCATGGGCTGGGCACAGGCAGCCGTGCAGTGCCGTAGGTTTTGGCCTGAGCCTCCAGCAGACGTATCCAAACTGATGGCTCAGGTTGCTGGCCAGAAACTTAGGAAAGGAGTTTTAATTAAAAAAAAAAAAAAAAAAAAAAAAAAAAAAAACAAAAAAAATTAAANAAAAAGAAACAGCAACAAATTTAACAGTACCGGGGAAAGCTAATTTAAGGGACATAGCTTTATTTCTTCATACATCATGCAAATGTAGCTGGAAGCTGTAAAAATCATTATCTTATTCAGACTCTAGTGGTACTGGCTATATTCAGATAAGCAAAACATCTAGAGGATCTCAAACATAGAAAATATCCTCAGAATTAAGAACTGAACTAATATATTGCTTTTAAAAAATGTATAAAAATAAGATTACCTGGAATTAAGATATACCCTCATAAATATTCATAATTTTTAATTAATCCCTCTGCAATAGGAGTTAAACTTAACTTTGACTTTAGGTTCTGTCAATACATTAACACAACAGATTCTACTCTACAGATCTTGTAGAATCTAGACAGTATTGCACTTGCTAAGCCACTACAAACAAGTTATGAGAGCCTGACATATTTGGGAGCTGATTTAATAGCTGCTATTAGGTTGGCAAATTTCTAAATGCTTAATTGAAACCCTAAATTTCTCCAGTAATGAAAAGAATGAAAAATTAAAGGAAATTCTGACAGAAACATTGTTATAGCAGTTGCAATATAAGATATTGTAAGCATTCTTAGGAATTCCAGTCATCACATAAAGGTGGGTAGGTCCTTAAGTGTTCTTCATGTTAGAAAGAGATGTAGTGTGAAGGACATAATGACAATTTCTTTGAGAATTTACTTTTGAGAAGGCCCATTTATTTGTTTATCTGGTGCATTTTACTAATTTGTTAGGGTTTATTAGATTTTTTGCCCTTTGAACAAATTTCTGTCTTAACTTTGCAATTTATTTTTAGGAAAGGAATCTTTGATGTTGCTCTTAACAGGGTAGAGAACACTAGGTTTTTCTTACTGGAGACTTCTGGAGGACACATAGGAGGAAAACTTCTGTACCTTTAAGGCAACTAGTGCTGAAGCTTGCAAGTAACCTTTTACTAATATTTTCATCGGATATTCCAGTTTCATATTTTAAAAGCCACTTGTGTAAAACTCCTTTCTGTGCCTATGTTCAGAGCTCTTAGTTTGCTTATGGCTGTGATTGAGCTTTCCAGCGTGGGCTGGTCCTAAAGGGAGCAATTAGAAGTAAAAACCGCTATTTCGCAACAAAGGCACAAATTGCTATTTTTGTGCATTGCAAATTGTCCCTTATACCCACCCACACTGTGTAGAATGTCAGTCTCGGAGGGGGCTTTGCTTTCAGCAGAAGCACTGAAGCAGAGTAAATTTCATTGTATGTCTTTCAGAAGGAGGAAGGAAGGTGTAAATTACTTCCACCATCACTTGAATACGTAAAATACAATTTATTTCAGATCTTAAAGTCTGAAATTACTGTTTCTGTAAAACTACTCCTCCAGCAAGACAGCAACTTGAGGGCACAACAAAATCTTTAACCTAACAGGGAATTTCTGCTCCTATTGCTGTATGCATTGATGAATTTAAGGGGCTTGATATTGTGAGTGCTGGCTGATTTAAATTCTCCTTAATCTTATATTAAGATTTGTAATATAAAATGATACAGCTTCTTTAAAAAAAATTAAAGTTCAACAGAGCACCCTTTATATTCTGGAGCATACTGAAATGTTGCGGAACTCACTGTTTTTTTCAGGACAGATGGAAGTTTCGTGGTTCATGATGTACCTTCAGGATCTTACGTAGTAGAAGTTATATCCCCTGCTCATAAATTTGAGCCTGTGCGAGTTGACATAACTTCAAAAGGCAAAATGAGGTGAGCCCTTCCTGTTTTGCCTCTGTATTGATGAATTACGTGTGCCTGGCAGCACAGTGTAAGAACTCATGGAAGCACTGATGTAGGTCTGATGTTCCATCTCAGACTGTGTGTGTTCAGCTTCTTTTAACATCACTTCTAGAAGCACGTTTCACAAATTCCAAAGTCTGCTGCCTTTCTTCCTTTCATATTTATGGCCTGAAATAAGAGAAAAGAGACTTTAAAAGTTCATCTCTTTGTTTGTTTATATTAATCTTTTTGCAGCTATCCTGAAATAAAATATAGGCATAAACTAGTTAACTGCTTTATTATTTTTTTCCTTCTTCTCTTTTCCCGTTTTTCTCATACATTTCTTAAATAAATGTACTGCCACTACTGGGCACAACAAAATTTTTAAATATTTCTGTTGCTATAGAATATTTGTTCCAGTTACTGGTTAATACTAGCAGTTGCCAATTTGCATTATTTCTGTAGGATTGTTGGCTTGTTTTTATTTTGTGGCCAAACCACTCTTGACTGTAGCTGCAGACTATTCAGTAATACAGAAAAACCTCTCTATTAAGGTGATTTTCATTTAAATTAAAATGCTTATATGTAATTTTTCTTTGTTCAAGCATGCACACAGCATCATAACTTTTAGGAATACAATATTCAGTGTTAATACTCCTGCAGTATATTTAGGGGAGGTTAAAAATTGAAATCTCACTGAAAACAGTGCAGTCTGTTTATAATAATAATTAGTATAATATAATATCATAATGCATAATTATAGTCCTAATATAATAATGTTTGAGCTGAGGCTTTTCCAGACTCTATGGAATTTTTATTTTTATACATCGTTAGTATCTTATTTGCAGTAGTTAATATGTAACAAATACAAAGATATAGACAAAATATTGGCTATAACGTCACCCTTAGCACTGTTTGTGTGTCTAAGGACTAGTAAGGTAACAAATTTGATGTTGAGTAAATTGCTGGGATACATCTGCCGAGGAAAGTAGCAGGAGGCTTGGCATCTCTGCCAGTCCAACAGATAGAAACTGTAATGAGGAATGCAGTTGAGAAATCAGAGATGCATGAAAAACAATGATACTTGAGGAAATGTCGACAGGGCTTTTTCTGAGGGATGTGCTGCTTTAAAAAATTACAGTTATAACTAGAAAGAGGAGACAGCATGTGGATAACAAATGTATTTGATAAGATCTGCTTGAAAATCTCAAGTTTTGAAGAAAACACGTAGTCATAAAGTAGGAGGGAAAGACATTCTTTAGATGAGTATTTGGTGAAAAATTCATGAGGAATAAGTTATTTATAGACAGAAGTCATCCCTGGAGTTGCACAAAGTGGATAAATATTCATAAATCATGAAAAATGTGTCAAGAATGACAAAGATGTTAGTACAGAGTAATTAATTATCTAATAATTAGGCCCAAATGAAGAATACTAGTGCTGAACTATGGAGAAACCTTATGAAGTAATAAAGACTGAGATTCAGTATTGATAAATGCAGAGTAATGCACTTATGGAAAAGGTATTAATTTCACAAGCAATTGATATTCTGAGCAAACTGGTTACACTACACTGCACTGTTCAAAGCTGGACCTTAAACAGCACTGTTTTCCTTGCTTGTTTACAAGGTGACAAAAAATGGTTTGCTTTTGATTCCTTTAAGCTGCTGAGACAAATTAGCTTTTCAAAAGTGAAGCCTAGCTGACACTGCATAGCGGATGGTTTTGGTTGTAGTCTTTTATTAAAACTTGTTTGTATTTTTTAAAATCTTATTTATTATTTGCCAAAGATACTATGTTTATATTTTCCATTATTTGCATTTTGCCTGATAGAGCAAGATATGTGAATTACATCAAACCCTCTGAAGTTGTCAGGCTGCCATATCCACTCCAGATGAAATCTTCTGGGCCACCTTCATACTTTATAAAGAGAGAATCTTGGGGATGGACAGATTTCCTCATGAACCCTATGGTACGTACAGGCAATACACAAATATTATAAGTATGGTAAGGATCCAAATACAGCTATTCATCAGAATACTAAGAATAAAACAATTGAGCAAAAATGTGCATTTTTCCTTTGCTCTTCTGAGAGGATTGTTTCCCTGGATTTTACTTGTTCATAAATGGAAAGTTTTCCTCTGACATCTCCTCCCCTATATACCACTGTTAATGTACATCCTCTGAAAAAGCCCATGGTGTCTTCTTTAGACAACACGATGCTGTTCTAGTAGTGTAGAGATCAACATGTTGCAAAACTGTAATTACAACAGGTGTAAGAGAGAACAACCATTTGCCTTATTGGTCCAACTTTGAAAACTATTGTTTAAAGCACAGTACTCCCTTATCAGGTTTCATTCCTGACAAGTGTTACTGGCTTACTGATTCAGAATACAGTAGTTACAGAGTTTGGTTGTTTAGTAGAGCTTCATTTTATTATAGTAGGTCTAAAAGTGTTTACAACAACAACTAAGCTGAAGAGGTATTTCCTGTTCTCTCTGTAGGTGATGATGATGGTTCTTCCATTACTGATATTTGTACTTTTGCCTAAAGTTGTAAACACCAGTGATCCTGATATGAGGCGGGTAAGTACATTCAATTGGTGCATATGGAGAGACCAAAGATAATGAGATTTGAAGGCACAGAAAAGTAATAAACACAAAACTGTACTTTAAAGGGAGGCTTAATGGGCATCATTTATTTAGCTAATACAGTGTTGCTATTTTAGCAATGAATCATTTAATAAATGTCAAGTGTGTTGAGTGTGATGTGGGGTTCTCTTGTGCTTCAGCCTAAACCAGAGTTTACTACACTGTTAAATCCAGATGTCACACTGTATATATGATATGGAGTCTTAATGTAGTCATTAAATTATCTGATTTATTGTCCTTTCATCATGCAAAATGCTGAATAGCAGAAGGCTAGGACAAAATGGAGATTCAAGGTGTTTGCTAAATCTTTTATTTTTACAAGTGCTGTTTGTCTGTCATGGGTGGCTGCTTTTTGAAGGCTTGGTTAACTAAAAACTCCTTTTCTATAAATGACCCCTGTCTTCAGTAGTACTTTATAGGTGTCAAAAGTATCTTTTTTTAAATAAGTAATGTCTTTATAAAGCATATCAGAGCTGTATAATGCTCTTTTGGCTGTAATTTTGATTAAAAAAAGATACAAAGATATGCTAGGTATTCATGGCATGTTCTTCAAAACCAAGCTGAATTCTGAAATCCGAATTTAAAAAAAAAAATAATCACATATTCTTTACTTTTTTCACTGATCTGACACGGCTTATAGACAGGCTGTTCTGATGTTAAAACCTTCCAAACTTCTGATGATTTAGTTCTTATCAGATAACTGATATGACTTCTTAAGAAGTTTTTAAGTTGGAAGAATTTTACCTATGATTTAACTTATCTTTACAGAGTAGGAGAAAGTAGGGCAATAAAAATATCTAATCCCTTCAAACAGCATCCAAAATTTCTTAATTTGCTATAAATAATACTAATTTGAAAAACAAAAGTGTGACATCTATGAGAACACAGATCTGAATATCTAAACAAAAGCCTAAATTTTAATAAGGAGAAAAGTAGTGCTGAAAATAAATAATTTTTATCTTTTAGGTTTTTTTAATCAGATGGTTGCCCTTTAAGACTGCTTAAGACATGGTTACCATTTTCTATACACTGCTGCTTTTAGTTTTGGGGTTTTATGTTTGTGTGTGTAGCTGAGTGTTTGGCTGTGGTTGCATAAAACTACGTAGCAATATGTGTCCTGGAGAACTACAAAAAGTAAAACAGTATTTGGGAAAATTTGTTATCTTTCTCATACAGTCTTTCAGCTGATGCCTTAGGTTCAGCCAGAACTGTTACAGGCTATTAAGATTATCTGATCTTTGCATGCAGGAAATGGAGCAGTCAATGAACATGCTGAATTCCAACCATGAGCTGCCAGATGTGTCTGAATTCATGACAAGACTTTTCTCTTCAAAATCTTCCAGCAAGTCTGGTGGTAGCAGCAGTAAAGCTGGGAAAAGTAGTTCTGGAAAAAGGAGGTAGTTAAGTCTTCTTCCTAAGTCTGAGTTTCCACAGCTGTTTGTTGTCATGTTTATTTGTCTTGAAAGATCAAAAAGCCACTGCTGTAAACTTTAACCAGGCACAACATACGTTATGCTACAAGTGTGGTTTGTAGCTTTTTTTAGACTGTATAATTTGTTTTGTACTTGACAGTAAGCAAAAGATGACATGGCTTCAATACTGTATCTGTATAAAGTTACTGATGATACTGAATTAACTATATTGTTCTGTAGAGAATTAAAATAAATTATACAATGTGCTTCACAGTAATAAATGTCTTAATGTATAAAAAAATTTCAAAAAAATAGGAGTGGAGTTCAGTTTTTAGATGTCTTTAATGTTTTACACTTGTTGAGTTCTGAAATGAATAAATCATCCTTTCAAAATGGAGTTTTGAGTTTACTGGGTAAGTAATTTGCTGTATCAGTTTGTCATGTTACATATAAAATCATTTTGTTTTGTGCTGTTTGCTGCCTGTACAGTTTACAGAATCACAGAGTGGGTGAGGTTGGAGGGGACCACAGTGATCCAATTGGGGTCATCCTAGAGCACATGGCATGGGATTGCATCCAGACGGTTCTTGGATATCTTCAGTGAGGGAGACTCCACAACCTCTCTGGGCAATCTTTAGTTCAAAGATTTTCCACTATGTATTACCCACTTTTACTCTGATCTACTTTCTGCTAGAAAGTCTTTGGGAGGAAAGAAAGCAAAGTATCTTGCATGAGGAAGTGTGCNTTGTTTTTAACAGCTGGCCCATTATCAAAAGTCATCCGCACCCCTCCTCCCAGAGTTACAAGAGATAAAAACATCTCCCTAGCAGATGAAATAGAATACACATTTTTGGTTCCATAACTCAAGACAGGAAATCATTTAACCTGTCAATATCTTGAATCTTTCTTTTCTAATTTACATGTATCACGTCTGTGACACATCTGAGTCTTCTCACTCTTTATGCATGCTGTGCTTTCAACTTAACAGTGTAATGATTTGAGGCTAAATACTGAATTTTAAATAAAGTTCAAATTAACTAATTTTAAACGAAAAGAACTTCAGGTGTAGCAGGAAGCTAAATTCTGCTCATCTTATAAATTATGTTCCAAAGTATATGGCTCTTGAGGAGTGCTGAATCACTGGCAGAACTTTGTTCTTTGCGCATGCCTGTATATCTCTTACACAGTATCTTTTCAAGCTACCCAGAGAAAAGGTGAAAAAACTTTTTCACTAGTTGAACATTTGCCAATTAAAATGACAGCAAACTTGCCACACCCTGTTAGCAACAGTCCATAAATATTTTTTCATTGTAAATGTTGTTCTTTGTCTTTACAGTTGGTAACTTCTTAGGTAGCCATGTCCATGCAGTGTAGGTAATGTGTGTCTGCTTCCAAAAATGGTATTTAACATCCACTTACAGTAAATCTGAAGTAAAATCAGTTCTAATGCATGTTCTGCCATACACAGGGGAGGGCTATAAATTTTCTTAGAATATATATTTAGAAGTTATGCTGGGAAACATTAAAGTTGCAAGAGACTAAATAATAAATACTCATCTATAAGACTAAGTCAATTTTTAAGGTGTTGGAGAAGAAATAACCCAGTGTTTTCTGTGGGCAATGAAAGATTTCACTCTGCAAAGTAAGCTGCACGTTTTGCTCTCTTTGTTTTGCTTGAATGATCTTTTTGTGTCACTTATTAAGTAGAATATTTTCAGTGGAAACAAGATATTTGGATACTCTTGCTGGAAGGACCTACTGAAAAACGTGTCAAGTTGCATTGGTGAAGAAAAAAAACTACAAAACCCCTCTTTCAGCAGTGTCTGATGAAAAAATTGTATGAAAAACAAAGCAGTTCTTTGAAGATGGAGCAATTAGCATCGTTACTGTGCTATCCTGGAAAGTACAAGCCATGAGTTACTGTTGTTTAACAGTAATTGAAATAACAATTGAATTGCATTAGCTTATTAATCATTAATAATTAATCAATCATACTGAGGCATTTTCCCATGTTAGGAACATGGAAAAATTCCAAAGGTAGGAACTAATATTTCTGCCCTTTTTCATCGTGTCTATTCACGTTCTTGATTTGTCTTCAAGGGAGAACGGAGAATTCAGGCCATGAAAAGATGAAAGTCTATTAAGAGTTCAGAGTGAAAAAGTTCACAGGAACTGTAAAAATCATAGTAAAACTTTGTAAGGAGCATATGGAATATTCAACACTTCTCTTTTACTTAGGACTTTGAAAATGAAGGTTGAGGCAGTTCTTTTGTGCATCAGGATCAGATGCAGTGCCCTGCTCCCAGAAACGCATTACCAGAAAAATCCAGGCCCAAAAATCTTGCACATTTTTCAACTCCTTTTCAGGTACCTTTGTGATAAAGCAATTTGTGGAAGTGTGTTAGTCTGCTGCTGAATTACTGCAAGTTACAATTTTACAAATTTTTTTTTTTTTTTTTTTTCATTTTGTGCTGGAATCTGTGTGTCAAGTGTGCAAAGGGGGTTCTAGCCAGAGTGCATTGGTCACTTACAGTCAGTTGGTCATTGTTGTAGTTAACCCTGGCCAATAGCCCAGCCCCGTGCAGCTGCTCACTCATTTCCCCCAGTGGGATGGGGGAGAGAGTCAGAAGGGTAAAGGAACATTGTGGGTCGAGATAAAGGCAGTTTAATAGGGAAAGCAAAATCTGCATATACAAAGCAAAACAAACAATTCACAGGTCCCATGGGCAGGCAGGTGTTCGGTCATCCCCAGGACAACAGGGCTCCAGCACACGCAATGCATACTTGTGAAGACAAACCGATCACTCCTAGTATCCCACTTTTCTTCCCTCCACTTTGTATGCAGAGCATGATGCCATTTGCTCATTTAGGGTCAGCTATCCTGGATGTGTCACCTCCCAACTCCTTGTGCACCCCCAGGCCCCTTGCTGGTGGGGTCGGGTGAGGAGCAGAAAAGGCCTTGGCTCTGTGGGAGCACTGTGCATCAGTAATGAAAACGTCTCTGGGTTATCAACACTGCAGCACAAGTCCTAGGCATGGCCCCACACCAGCCACTGTGAAGGTTATAATTCTACCACAGTCAAAACCAGCACAGTCAATTAAAGTTGTAATGTGGCCTTGGGTTATCATAAATGCCACTATGCAAAACTTGATCCTGTAGCAGTTATAATGCAAGGTTGAATTTCTGCAGAAAATAAGTGTTTGCTGTAGTTCAGTTTTCTTATTTACAGATTTTTAGGATCAGTCTTCTGTGTTAGGTCTGGCATCTCCATTAAAAAAAAAGAAAAAAACAACCAAACATAGCTGCCTTTTAGTGATACTTCTTGAGATAACATAAGGCAGATTGTGAATTGAAGCAACTGATTCCTCAGAACAGAAATTAAAGATTTACTTGGACTATAGACAAGCTGATTTCCTTATTGCCAAAAGGAGGGAGACACGCTCCCTCAGCTTGGACTGGATAACCCTGCTACCTTCTGATTACAGGTTCTGGTATGTCTCAGGCTTTGTCATGCCTTGATTTAACAAGCAAAAATGGTTCATCAGTCTGCTGGAATTCTCTTATGTTTTAGAAAGTTAAATCAGCTCACAGAAGGATCAAAGAAACCCCAGAGCCAGCAGAAAGTAAGCACCAGAAATGTTCAGTCAGAGGCAGGAATTCTCTGTTCCTGGCAGTGAGTGTGAGCAATACAATGAGCTCACTGCATCTTGAGGATTTGTAGCTGAAGAGCTCATTTAGCCACGTTCTGAATGAGTGGGCAACTGAATTTATGACAAGCCATGCAGAAGGGAGAGGAGACATATTTTGCTGAAGTCTGTTTTAGCTATTAGTCATTTAAGATGGTCTGGAAGGTGTTTGGAACATTTTGAAATAATTTTACCAATTGCATCATCAAAGATGCTCACCTTCTGCACATATAAGGAAGAAATCTAATGTACAGCTATCTCCCCTTTGTTTTAAATAAATAAAAAAATATTTGTTGGTGCTCTTTATCTTTTTGATGCAGAGGGGATGACAATGGCTCTGTAAATACTGTGTGTATTATTTCAGAGAGACAGGCTGGCTTGTGATTAAGACTTGTATTTGTGAAGAGAACTTTTCTATCAAGTGCCTTGAGTTAGCATGCAACTGTCAGACTATAAAAAAATCTATTATTTCTGTTTCAATTTCTTGTGTATGAGTTATGAGAAACTTATCTCATAAAAGTAATTGTGAAGATAAATTTAGTAATGAATATTGGGTACTCAGATTGTGTGGCAATGAGCTTACTGAAAAAAATCTAGCATGTGATCTTGTTAAAGAGCGCCTTTGTTAAGCGTTGTTGTGTAGATCTTTATATGTATCTGTTAAAGCAACCCTTTTTAAGTAACTGCATGTCAAGGTTTCAAAAACAATCTAGGCAATTTAAGTACATACCATTTTCCAACTTACAGTGAACAGTGTATTAAATCACTAAGATCCATTTAAACATCTCCACTTGGGTGTTAATGTGGCCTTAATTGCATAAAGGTCACGTGTGATCAGTAACTCAAAAAGGGCCAAGTTTGCTAAAAGGACCCTAAGCTAACAGTGATAGCAGTACCTTAAAAGTACTAAAAGGTTTTCATTTTCATGTTAAAAACATCCTTGCCCTTAATTTTATTGCTATTGATAGTTGATATTGATATTGATATTGATAATTTTCCACAGAAAAACAAGTAGAATAGTGAATTTGTACTCCTACAATTTTATGTTTCATTTGAGACTTATTTCTTTTAGGAAAATAACCAATATAAAATAAATAGTAACAAATCCTTAGTGGTTTTCATTCTGATGTGTCAGAATAAAATATGGATATATTTGGCTATATATTGTGCTAATTTCACAAACTGAAGGAAAATGCAAGTGTTTACATCTACTGTTGATGGGCTGAGGAATACAGAAAGAACTTGAAATTTTAAACTTCAAATCAGGGGAAAAGCAGATTTACTGAACAATGTTAAAAGGTTGAAAAGATTACATTTTGCACATTCTTAGGCAGGAGAAACACAAGAGGCACCTGTGGTGCACAGGGCATTTGGACGGTCCCATTTAACAGGCTTAATCATGGTCTGTATCTCCAAAGGCTTGTTCCCAGCCAGGAACTGGCACAGAGGCCAGCTTGGCAAGAAGAACCGCTGTGTGTGCTGTGCTCCCCAAAACAGAGCCCAGAGACACTGCAACTCAGGAGGCATTTATTGCCCTGCTCACTTTGCTACCATATCCAGGAATTACTGGGAGGGGAGGGACAGTGTTGTTTTTAGGCGCATTCCAAAAACGTGTTGACAGCTATTACACAAGCTTAATACTACAAAGCAGCAGATTCCCATGTCCGGGGAAGTCCTATGGTAGTGTTTCATTTAGTAAGATACTTGAAGCTATAATTACTTGTAAGGAGAAAAATTTGGAGAAAGCTCCCAAAAGTAGAAGAAAATTTAAGTACTGCTGTCATGGCATATTTAACTCAAATTTTAAGGCTTGCAAAAAATTGTAGCTGGAAGATGTTGCCATAATGTTCTACAGACATTTTCTATGTGAATGTAGTGTTGGCAAGTGACTAGTGAGCAAATGAACTATTGTCACAGCCTTTAGGAGAGCACTGACTTCTTTACCTATTTGGTATTTGCCAAATTATATTTGCCAATTACCCCTGTGAGTTAAGAAAAAGCTGTTATTCCATGTTTCTTTCCATCTGGGAGAGATTGCTATACCATCCAAGAGATCGAGTTCATCAGTCTTTCCCTCCATCACTACATAAAAACTGGGCACCCATTTAAGGATCTTCCCTAAGTGGTACAATCTAGCCAGTTTTCCCCCACTCAGTGCAGGATTAATTCTGTGTAATAGTCTTCTAATAAACACATTATTACATTTTGACTTCCAAAAAGCAATCAGTATTGATAGGAAAAAAAGTAGAATTTTAAAGCTTCTTACTTCTTTCATCATTTTAGTGGCTTTAAAGACAGGACCTTAGATTTTAATGACTATTTTCAACATTATACTGTGTGAATAAGGTGATTCAGGCCAGATATTAGTACAACATTAGTCAGAAAATTGTCTGTAGGAATAGTTTTGAGTTTTAGTCTATTTTCAATTGAGCTAGTGAAAGATTTTTGAGGTCATAAATAGGCTGAGGCATTTTAATTTATTTTGTTTCTGTGTTTCAAAAGCCATAAAGGATTATTCATTCTATTTAATAATAAATATTGATTTTTCAGGAAAACCAGTTCACTTTTGAATTACAAGGTTATTCCTTCAATTATGCTGTCAGTAACATTTATGTAATGCCTTGTTTCTAATAAGGCTATAAAGCTTAATTACAGAATAATTTTCCACAGAAAAACAAGTAGAACTTTAGCTAGTCAGCTCATTTATTGATGATGCATAAAACATCACAGTTAGGATAATTTGTATTGTTTGTTTGGCTCTGCATGGCTGGTAGGAAGAAAAATTAATTAAAGCATGTCATTCAGTCAAGGGCAAAAGGTAGTGAATATGCAACAGAAAGAAAACCTTTTGTGGCATTTTTCAAACATGGTGGAATTTTTGACTGATTCTTTTAATTTGAATATGGACATCAAAAAAGCAATTTAAAAGGTGGTAAAACTCATTTGCAAACACAGCAAGTAAAAAAGGAAAAAGTTTTTTTAATGGAACATTTTTTCTGTATGAAATATTAGAATGTTCTCCTCAGAAGTTCTCTGGACTCTTTAAGGGTCTTCTTGCTGTCTGGTACACACAGGTGTGGGTTTTCCATTGTGTTTCAGAATGCAGAATAGGACACCCAAGCTCACAATCTGGTGTGCAGGCACAGGACTGCTATTTACCATGCAGGTGCATGAAGAATCCAGTTAAATGCTTGGGAGTAATACTTTCCATTCCTTGGATCAGAACAGAATGAGACTTGAAAAAAATTTCTGGCAGTAGGAGGAGTGTTACTTTTCCTACCAGTTTGTTTTCTCAGTCATCCATTGATGTGGTTCAGAATGCTTCAGGTTGGCAGGTGA
Source organism: Rhadina sibilatrix (assembly GCA_013400275.1). NCBI lineage: Eukaryota > Metazoa > Chordata > Aves > Passeriformes > Phylloscopidae > Rhadina > Rhadina sibilatrix. Next base: position 240,180 of record VWYO01012214.1, on the reverse strand, counting down.
GAAATGCATAAGCTGAATTAGTAAAGAGTGTCCAAGGAAATTTGAGGTCAAACCTCCTAAGGAGCCTGTATTTTTTCCATGCTAAACATTCTGTCTTAGAAAGAGGAGGAGCTCAGATGAGAGGTGGAGCAGTTACTAAAAGTTATTGAAAGACAGGCTTATAGTAGAGTAAGTACAGTATCCATTGTCATATTTAGCAAAAGTGATGAGAATTGAACTATGTGTTATTACCAGGTTTGTGTTTAAATGTTTGCTTCATAAAAATAATACTCCTACCTGTAGTTTTGTAAGTGTCCCTCGCATTAGACATGAACATCTACAGACAATCAGTAGAGATTCCTAGAGGAAAATTTTCCTGAAGTCGTCTCATTTTTGGTTTTGAATTTAGTGTTGATATTCCATCTTTTCTTTTGGTTTGTTTTTCTGCTACTTCTATTCACATGGTATTTGCACAGAATTTTTTCACTTCTTTTTGCCCTTCATTTTTATGAAGACTACAAGAGTCTTGTTGAAATTGCAGTAGTAAGCTCTATTGAGCTGGTGCTGGCAGAAATAACTGTATACATCACTTGTTCTTTCAAGTGTTTCTCTGGTAGCAACCAATTATTTCTATCACCAGGTAGCTGACTAATGGTGGAGAGGTCATTTGTCCTGGAAAGACCTCATCAAACTGCTGTGCTTTCTTTGTACTATGTTTAAAACTTATTTTATTGTTAGGGTTTTGGTGTTTTTTTGGTTTTTTTTTCAAAAAGTCTAAGTGTACACTGAGGAGAGTATTAGAAGGATTTTATAGAATCTGACACCGTTCACTGCAAATACAAGAGTTTAAGATAATGCACTGTTTACAGCTATTTCATTGGGAAAAAAGGATGATTGAATAAAATGTCCAAAGGGTCTGGATAGCTCTTCATGAGAAGAGTCACCTTAAATCCCATTAATTAACACCAAAAGTCACCTGCTGCTTTCAACCCACTTCATTGGTATCACATAGTAAAGAAAAACATTTGTAGAATTCTGCCTCTCAGTCAAATCTGTTGATTACAAAAAATCTGCATGCTCTTGTTCATACATTGTACCTCTTTATGTGTCTTTTGTATATGACAGAATACACTTGCTTTCTGAAGCTCATTAAGTACCTTTACAGCTTCGCAATCTCTCATTAACCTTTTTAATCTTCTTGAAAATTGTTCAAATTTGATTTTAAATTTTTTTAAACTAAATAAACTTTCACTTTCTAAATTTGCTTCTTTACAAAACATGATTACATCTAAAAATATTTAAATTTCTAACTCAATTTAAGCACTGTTTATTGGTTTGCTTTTTTAAATGGTGTTTTATTGTCTATTCTTTCCTTATGTATTTTTCATACTTGGTATCTATAGTTTACATACTTTTACATCCTAACAATTCCTTTACATTCCAAGTTAGGAATTTGAATAAGCAAGTATTTCTGCAATAAGAATATGATGTGGTTTATCAACAAATGTCTGAACCAGGAATAAGGCTCTACTGTATTTACTATTTTTAGCAGTGCTTACTTGCTTTGGTTAGCTCCTTTATGAACAAAATATAGACTAAAGTTACCAGTGCAGCCAGGTTCCATTCATACCTGTGCAAAAATACATGCACACCTCTGAAGATCTTGCTCTGCTATACAGCATTCCTTCTGAAGTGAACTTCAGTATTCCTCCTCCAGCCAGTGCAAAGCGGTATTGGTCTTAGTGGTGGAGCACAGACAGCATGACTGCAGATACAAATGATGAAAAACTCCCAGCCTACACCGTAGGAATGTACTTTTAGCCTGTGCATGGCCTTGTGCTGCTGTAGCACTTCACCACACTGCTGTCTGAGTGACCATCATCTGCGTCCCAAGTGTGCCATAACCATGCAATTCTCCAGTAGCCAGGAAAGGGCATTTAGCCAACCAGACTGAAGCAGGGGTAAGTAAGAGTTTAAACCATAACCCTGAGATCTGTTTATGAACTTCCCTTAATTTCTAAATTCTATAGCTTTTCCAGAACCAATGTGTTAAAGAGGCATTGCAGGTTTTCTAGTCTGTACAAGTTCTTAGACTATAGGTTCATAACACCATAGTTACTTAAAATCTTTCAGTAGTCATTGAGCAATGTGACTAATTCTTATGCTATTATCTCAACCTCTCTCCTGGGGAGAGCTGTGGGCAGTAAAATGTGCTGTTTTGACAGAATCTTTTTTGCTCCCACCCTATCCACCCCCTGTGTATTATTCATGTTGCTATCAATTTTTCTTAAACAGTAGGATCAAGAAACTAAGTCACGTACTTGGTGTGAGACAGTGAAATCTGTGATAAACATTATTTCCAGGAGAGATTGAGTCTACAGTCATTTGCAAAGACACATTAGAGTGGTGGGATATATGTGTTTCGGGGTTTTTTTGTTTTTGTTTTTGTTTTTGTTTTTTTTTTTTTTTTTTTTTTTGATTTAGTTCTTTTCCTTGGGCTCATCATCAGAGAGAATTTGCTTTGTTTACTTAAAGCCTGCCTTATGTTTTGAAGCATTATTTTCACGATTCTTCCAAGCCCCCCTCCTCTATTTATTTTTTTTTTTTTTTAGCAATGCTACTGAGCTGTGAGGTTGCTAAAGAGGAACAGAAGTCACAGAATCTCTCTTTGGAAATGAGATGGTTGCCATGGCAATGTTTCCAGCTGCTTCTGGTCCCAGTTGAGAAATTAATTTTTAGACTCCTATGTTACGAGGTTAAGCTATAATGTTTAAAACTAAATCACATAGCTAATTGATTTAAAATTAAGATCAACACATTGCTTTTTCAATATCTTTGGGCTGATAATCATCTGAAATTCTTAACTCAAATATTTGTGCAGGTACTTCTCAAATATTTTTTCTATTTGTTCAAGTATTTTATCTCTACTTGAGGTAAAACTGGTGCATTCAGATGGAAAATATTTTCAACTTACTGATTTTACTAGACATGTTTTTGTAGTAGAAATTATCCTGAAAGCTGACTGCTACAATGATTGGTAGTGTTTAAAATATGACTCTAAGTTTGATTCATAATTTGCAATATGCCAAATCTGGATCAGATCTTAAATGCTAGATACTTTTAAAGTTTATTTTCTCAAACTACAGACAGTTGATAAATGGATTTGATTTCTTTCTTGACCAGTCTTTGCTGGCTGCTTTTTATCAGCTTATCATTCCCTGGGTTTGTTTGTTTGTTTGTTTTTTTGTTATCTTATTTTCTGTGTTTTGAAAGGTATCTTACCTTTCTTTATTTTGCTTAGCTTTTTTCCCCCTTTTAAAAAATAGGCCAAATGAAATCCTCTGGGACCTCCACTACTTCTAAAATGTAATTTTAAGTTGTTTAGAGAGGATTTTTGCTAGATTATAAGGTACATACAGAATTTTACCTGTACTTGCCACTTTTGAAATACTTAATTACTTCAGTTTTGTGGAGATGTTTTTCAATTAATCTGGCCTCCAGTCCTACTTCTTCATTAAAATTAATTTCATTAAATATCTGATAATTGTTTATTAAGTCTGCAACAACAACAACAACAACAAACCAACCAAACTGTGCCATTTGCCCTTCTCCCTCATAAAATAATGGGGGTTTTGGTTTAATGTATGGTCTTTTTATGTCAAATCCATTAACAGAATATTTGTTGGGTTTTTATGTCCCTTGATAGTGGTAACCTTTTTCATCTTAACCCCTAATTTTTTCATAATTGGTTATTGTGTAATCCCTATATAGTCACTCTTAGGATTTGTCCTTTGACTCCCTTTGCTTACACAACTTCATTCTGACTTTCAGATTTTTAAAGAACTTTTTCGCCAGACCTTTTGAACTCTTACTATGATTGCTGTCTTTCTTAATGAGAAATAATTTCATTTCATCCTTACTATAGTACCTTTTATTAATTGCCAGCCTGCACAAAGAGCCTGTCTCTCTCAGACTCTTAGCAAGAGAGGATAGAAGATGGTTGCCTAAGTTTATTGGTCTGCCTTTTATTTTCAAATACATTGTCCTTACAATGCTGCACATACTTCTCAGAATCACAAATTCTACTGTCTTAAGATAGATGTCACCTAATTGGCATTCCATGTAAGCATTCTCTGACAGTTTTCACCTGCAGTGTTTGTATCTGGCAATTTTTGCCAGCTTTAGCATTTAAAAAAAATCAATTATAAAATGTTTCCTATCATGCTGTTCTTCAAAGCTACCTGAGTGACTTAAGTTTTTCATTACTACCAGTCCTAACTGTCAGCTAACCAAATAGTTATTTTCCAGCATCTTCCATGATGATAGTTTTGATTGTATTTTTCAAGTTAGCTCAATGTTTTTGTTGAAAGCAAACCCTCTTCAATTCTGTTAAGTTTCTACACCCTTAGAATTTAGTCTTGGGTTCAACAGAAAGATATAAAGAATGTGGTTTTAGTATTTACTTCAGTTCTTAAAATATTTTTGTAAGAAATCTCAATAAATTTGCTGAACATTTGAAAAGTCAAATGTTTCTAAGAGTGTAGCATTTATTCTGTTCTACATTCAGTCAAAAAATATACTTTGGTTCATTCCCCAAATAATGGTTCATCTCACAAACACTGAATGTGTAAAAAGAGATTTAAAATTTCAATTTAAAATAGCCTTATGTGCAATGTGTTTCAGCAGTTAATAACGGCTTTCTGCATTGTCTGACAAAACACACACTTCTTACGCCAATGCCAGCTCATAAGTTCAAGAACAAGTGAAAGCTGTTATGAACATTTTTTTTGTTACTGGTCCTATGCAAAGATACCAAAGTGCATTTAGCCAAGGCCGCAAAGCAACTCAAAATCACTCAAAGCTGCTGAAGTATTTCTGTGGCCTCATTTTGTTGTTTGATGGGGCTTTGTAGGTTTGTTAGTTTGTTTTCCCAAAGCAATCACTTGTGCTGTGTGCCCATGAAACTTCTTTCAGGAAAGATACTCAGTGAGTCCTTTGTTATGTGTTTTATCTGTTTTGTAATGTTAGAACCTAGTCTCTTGTGTTCTTCAGTATACTGAACAACTTTCTTGTATGTAAGTTAGAGTTTTGCATGCTTCTGACAACCATGCAAACCCATAAATCATCCATGTTAAGCCTTTTGAAGATCCTGGGTATGCAAATTGCCAGCCTGTGTCAAAGCCATTCCCATAATGATGGAGTCCATCTTGGGCACAGTGATCATGAAAGGACAGATTTTTAAGTTCTTAGAGAAGTAAAGAGGGAGTGCAGCAGAACTGCCTTGGACTTCCAGAGAGCTTGGTCCCCATCCTGAAGTGCAAAGGAGTCCAGAAAGGCAGAACATTCCAAGAGGGAAATCTTAGATGCAAGAGCAAACCGTCACATGTGCTAAAAGGTGGCAAGGAGGAGTGGCCTGTCTGAACAGAGAACTTGGACAGAAACTCAGAGAGAAACTCAGATTTTATGACCTTTGGAAAAAGGGGCAGGAATCTTAGAAGAACTACAAAGATAATGTGAGCTTATGGGGAATACAATTAAAAGGGTCAAAGCACAACTGGAAATTAATCTGACTATTGCCCTAAAAGACAATAAAAATGTTTCTATAAATGCATTACCAGCAAAAGGAGGGCTGAGGATATTCTCCAATCTTTATTGGATGCAAGGGTAAACAGTGACAAAGGATGAGGAAAAGGCTGAGGTGCTTAAAGCTTAAAGTGGTTAACAGCAAGACTAGTTGTTCTCAAACTACTCAGCCCTGTGTGCTGGAAGAGAGGAATGGGGAGCAGAATGAAGTCACTATAATCCAAGGGGAAATGCTCAGCGACCTGCTATGCCCCTTAGACACACTCAGGTCTATGGGGCCAGGTGGGACCTGGCAGAACTGCTCACTGAGCCACTTTCCACCATTTATCAGCAGCCCTGGCTAACCAGGAAGGTTAGAGGAAATGCGACACCCGTCTACAAGACTGGAAGGAGGATCTGGGAACTACAGGCCTGTCATCCTGGCCTTGGTGCTGGGGAGGCTCATGGAAGCTTCCACCATTCTGATGGCACTCAAGACAACCAGGGGATCAGGCCCACACAGCATGGGTTTGTGAAAGACCCTGACCAACTGGGTCTCTTATGACAAGGCGACCTACTCAAGTGGATAATGGGAAGGCTGTGGATATTGTCTACCTGGACCTTAGTCAAGCCTTTGGTGTTTCCCACAGCATTCTCCTGGAGAGACTGGATTCCTATGGCTTGGACAGGTAGAGTCATCTCTGGGTAAGAAAGTGGCTCGATGCCTGGCCCAGAGAGTGGGGGTGACCAGCTGGTGAGGGGTCACCTGTGGTGTTCCCCAGGGCTCAGTTTTGGAGCCAGTCCTGTTTAATGTCTTTATCAATGATTTGGATAAGGGGATCAAATGCACCCTCAGTCAGTTTGCAGACAACAAGTTGGGTGGAAGTGTTGATCTGCTGGAGGGCGGGAAGGCTCTGCAAAGGGATCTGAACATGCTGGATCGATGTGCCATATGGATATAAAGAATGCATAAAGAGTATTTCCACACAGGAGAGCCTGAATTGGAAAAATTCAAATGAATGCTTGTCAGTTAAAGCTCAGCAGAATCAGAAGGATAATTAAAATTTCAGCATACTGTGGAGAAGAAATATGTGGTCATTGGGCTAGGAAATGAAGTATCTTAATCAACATGGCTAACAACAAGTCATTGTAGCAATGTTTTATTTTTAAATCTGTATATTACCAAACCATACCTATGTAAAGTACTCTGACCTTAAGGTCATGATATAATATCTGAAAAATTATTCTCAGAATCAAGAGCAGAGAGGGAGATGTAAACATTCAAACTGATTTTCAAAGTTTTTATCTACAAAAATAGATGCCTTTCTGAGCATGAGTGAATGAATGCTGATGCCCTTTCTTCTCTCTTCTAATTAAACACTTCCCACTTCACTTCTGCTCTGCCAGCTCAGATGAAAGTTTGGAAATCAACAAAGAATCAAACAGTAAGAAAGTAAAGAAAAATGGAAAGACAGGAGAGGAGATAAACAGTTATGAAATATACAGGAATCAAAGGCACCAAAGATGCATCCCAATTTATATCAGGGTGATGAGAGGCCCATCAATATATACAACTAGAGTCAATGGTGTTTTTCAGAGTGTATCTATATGGACAGAGTGGAAACCTTCCCCTACCTTTTCTTAGCATATTATTTCAGCAAGATCTGTATCTGTTTAAAGCAATTTTATATTTCATAAGCTACCATACAGTATTTTCATGCCTTAGACAAGGCTTGTAGTACTTGGTACCAGCCATAAATTAGATATTGTCAAACACACAAATATCAGAAACTCCCTGATCTTCATAATGCTAAAAGCAGAGAATATGTATTCTTAAACTTTTCCCTGTAGCTCTGCAACTGACCAGTGTCACAGGGAAGATACTGTTCTGACTCCCTGTGGCCATCCTCCTGTGCAATAGATTGCTTGTACTTTAAAAATGAAGAGAAAGATCAGAGTTTTAAATGTTACAAGCAAATATTTCCTAAAACATTTACTGTGGGTATTGATTTAATTTTACATGAAATACGGATCCTCACTGAAGATGAATTAGAGAAGAACAGAAATTATGACTTGATATGAGTCCTGAAGTAGAGCTTGCGCAGGTATTAAATGTTCCACCCATTTTAACTGTGATTCATTTCAAGGACAGAATCTGATCAAAGTGGGTTCCAGGGTGGATCAGGAAGCTCAAAATCTTAAGTGTTGTCTAATCTTTCAGAGGGTAAATGTAGATTAGATGTCCCCTAAAGGCCATGCAGGCAGACAGAACTTTCAGATACATACCTACATAGCAATAATTAATTTATTTAGTTCATGACAGTTCTGATCTGAGTTAATGTTAACTGACTCTTGTTAATCCCCGTAGACTAAAATAGAAACCTGTTCTGTTACAGCTTTGTTTGCTGTAATTTTAGAGCTCTCAGACACTGTTTCTGATTCATTCACTTTAAAACATGAAGTAACAACATGGTTTATAGTTGGATTCTTCCTAATACTTCAAAATCAACTCATCTCTGTAATTTAAATGTGACTACATTTCAGTAGAGCTTTGAGTTAATTAATCTGTGCAAAATGGCAAAGTAAATTTTAGCATCTGCCTGTGTCTATTTAAGCAACATAAATAATTTACTGAACTAAAATTTCTTCATGGTTCTTCACCACTGTTGGTTAATAAAGGAAATTTAATTTAATTACTATGTCATTTTAATCATTACGGAAGAACTTTGTACTTTATAATTCATACACATTTAAGTGCAAGTATAATACGTCAGAGCAAAGTCCAGCAGATTAAGCACAGTATGAAATCAGGAATATGCAATTTTGCTGCATTTGAGATAGCACATTGATCTGATTTATTCACCTGGACTTAAGTAGCAGACAAAGTACAACTGTAGAGAGTGAACTCATTTGTGTTCTTTGCCAATCTTCACTTGAAAGAGGTAAGGTGCCTGCCCAGTGCTGTGTTCCTTGGGTGCTTTCTTAATAATTTTTAATACCAATTTCTAGTCTGGAATTAAACTGATCTTTAAATCAATTTTCAATGTTTATGCATAAATATAAGTGAAGAAAAAATACTAAAAGGAAAACAAAACAGTTCAAAAAAAATAACTCCAGATCCAAGTTCAAATTTTATGTATATCAGTATTTGGACTTGTGGATTAGGGTTTTATTTATAGTAATTTATAATTTAATACTTCATAATAGCAACAATAGTCTAAGCTTTCGGTGAAAACGATAACATGACAGTAGAAAATACAAGTACAGCAGAACTTAAATGCTTAAAGGAAGCACTGTGCCAAATTTCATGGAAGCTAATTTTCCAGTTCATTTTGATCCCAATGTCAAATGACCAGCTTTGCATAAAATGGAAGATTATATTTTAAGAGTAAATCATAGTTATTACTGAATAGTTTTAGGTAGAATAGAAAATTCTGGTTTGCTGGTGTTGTGTATGGTAGGTAGAAAAATTAAGTCTCAAACCTAAACTTTATTACAATGATTTATCTTGAACATTTTAAAAAAAATGTGCTGAATTTTTTCACTCTGGAAAACTGTTTGCTGAATCTGCTGCTAAGTAATTCGATGTATAAGGAATGTGGCTTTGTTGCAACACAAGCTGCTGTGGAGAAGGGTACTGGCCTCTGCAGACTGTGTGCTGACGCTGGCAGGAAATAAGCCCTGACCAAAGAGCTTTTTTGCTAGATCTGTTTTCTGCCTTCAGCAAAGCCACTGTGGGGAGCCCAGTCCTTATTAAAAAATAAAAAATAAAAAATAAAAAATAACAAATAAAAAATTAAAAATTAAAAAATAAAAAATAAAAAATAAAAAATAAAAAATAAAAAATGCATTAAAAGAGTTTGGTTAGAGTCTAAGTAAATATATGCTTTGAGAGTATAGGAAACATTTGTTTACCTGATTCATTCTAAGCTGTTGTTGACAGAAACTCCTCTTTAGAGAATCTGGGATTTGCCTAAGTGAGGACCCCAGGATTAAGTCCAGTAATGGCCTAAGCTGCCTTCTGTACTGGATGAAGTCTAAATAGACATGTACCCCAAATGGTGGATAAAATGAGGCTCAAAGCTGTTTCAATTCGGTATATTGAACCCTTGTGGGTTTTGAAGAGGCTAAAGAAAAGTTCTTTTGCTTTGTTTACTGAACATTTTTTTAAAAATCTGATCAAAACCTGTGACCTGTTACTTTAATCTGTAGACAGAAACTCACAAAAAAGTATATTTCACATTGAGTGAGTTCTCCAGTGCATGGAAACCTTTCTAGCACTAGGGAAGCCATGTTTCTGAGTATTGTTTGAGCTAGTCAGCAGAGCTAATTTTCCTGTTTCTGTCCCTTTGACCATTGGTGTCTCTATTTCATTGCAGTTTGGATTCAGGGAACAAGAAAAATTCAACTCTGATAATTAAGAGTTGAGCTTTTTCTTTTGTCATTACATTATTCTTGATGGCTTTTTGTCACACTCACAATTACATTATGTTTCATTGCCCAGCATGGCACAAGGTGACAGGTGAGAGATGTTCTAAGCGTCTCAGCACAGCGCTCTGTGTCAGAGAAATGAATGACTTGTCAGAAGTGTGGTCTGAGACATCAGGAAAGGAGAGGTCCTTCAAAGATGGGAGAAGCCAACTTTGACAGAGGCTTGCCATGTTATTTTATTATCATATTATATTACCATTTTTCCTTCAGGACTTTTGTACTAGAAGTCATAAATATTGCCATTTTCAGCTCCAGCCTGTCTTACAGTTATTGCTGCAGGAGGACTGACCCAGAAGGAAGATGCTATTGAGGAGCTCAGCAGGATTCCTGCTGTTCTTGCTCTCTCAATGCACTGTGTCCCTGGGCATCAAAGAGGCAGTGGTCCTGGCTAACGCCCACCTTCTCCCCCAAAGAGACTATGAGAGACTGGGAAACACCAATGACAAAGGTATTCATGAAGACAGCAAGTGATATGGAAGAGTTCTGTGTTTTACTTTATTGCTTTGCTGAAACATTTTCAACCAACATATACAAAAGCTAGCCCTGGAAGAATAATTTGCAACATGGATATGTCCTGCCACAAAGTCCTGAACCTGTCTGTAGAAGTTGTTCTATAATGAGAAGGGCAGTGTATTTTGCTGGCTTGGACATCACCATATAAATTACTTAAATAGTCCTTCTATAAAATCATGGCATCACGTTTGGAGTCAGGTAGGCTATGTCTACCAGGCAAATGTAATTTATACTGAATTTTTTCTCTCAGAGATAATAAAATGTTCAAGGATTTATTAAATACAAATTACAAGTATTCTACAGTTTAATGACATAAGGAGATGCTTTTCAACTCTATGGAGAAGTGAGTGATTTCAATTAATAATCATATTTCTGAGTAACAGAACAATGAATATCATCCTTCTCTACAAAAGGAATTCTCTCTCTATAAGTTCTTACATATGTAAGTGTATATTTAAATAAATTATGTTCTGTCTTTTAAGAAACCTCACAATCAATTGTAAAATTGTGCCATTGTCTCAGAGATGGTTGATATTATATTAGAGCAATAAGTTACCTTATAGGCATGTTACATTTAAAAAAACCCAGTAAATACTTTAGCCCAACAGAGAGAGTCAACCCAAGCCTTATATGACATTTTTATTATCCTCTGAGTCTACTGCATAAGCAATAAAATGGAAAAACACTTTCACCTATTTTCCTGATACTGGTGCTCAGCACTGAACAGAACTGTAGTTCTACCTGCAAATCCATGATAAAATTTAGCCTGCCGTTTGAATGAAAAGAACTCATCCTAAGAAAATCCTCAGATGTTTATAAGTTTATATTAACAAGAAACACACTTTAATATCTCCCTTTTATCAGTGAACACATGACATGCATTTCAGAATTTAACAGAAGGATATTAGAGGTGCCTGAAGTATAAATTGGTTCAAGAGAAATTAATTTGTTCATTGAGGAAAAGACTAGGTCTAGTTATTAAACTCAGTTGTCCTACAGATGGCACGAGGAACTGCAAACTTGCTGAGTACTCAAACTGGAAGAACACAGGTGGAAAAAGAATGATCTGTACATAGCTTTTGGCTTTTCAACCATATTTCTGTCATAAATGCAAAATCATACTTCTGTTGTATGACAGAGTAACAAACCATTTTTTGAATTTATGAATATTTCCTGCATGTTCCTGCCAGAAATCTCCCCCCTTTAGCTGAATAAATGCCCATCAGCTGCAATGAACTCAGTCAGCTTCCTGTCTGAAAAGAGTCATTCAATCACTCTAAAGGACAGAGTTCAATTTCTGATACTTATTATTTGAACAGAATATATA